>VZTT01020999.1:2095-14856 GCA_013400855.1 Buphagus erythrorhynchus
AAATTTAGTTTTGGGCAGAACATGATCAGAGGACATCCAACTGAACAAAGTGAAGGTGATTGTTCTAAGCCATGTTAGGTCTAAGACTTCCATCGTGCATAGTCAATAGACTGGGACTAAATTCAGATGCATCTATTCCAACATAATACAATATTGGGGTTTATTTGCCCCTTCTTGGTAATAGACATTTCCTTTTAGATTTCCTGCCAAATATCATTTGGTGGGATCACAACATGTACAACGGGGCAGAGACAGAGGAGCCTCTCATGGCTACCAACAACTTGTCCTATTTCTGCAGAAATGCATTTCAAATTAAGGTTCAAATGGGCAGAGGGAAACAAAAATTCAGCTTTAGTCTTGTCTTATCATTGTCATTTCCTCTAGACCTAGAGCCATTCCACCATCAAGATGCAGCTGCATCACAAACAAGGGGCAGCTAACTCAATGTCAATTTGAGAGGTCACAAAGCAATCTCCTCAAGAGACCAGGTCAGCTTAGGGCATGGGGAGTTTGCAGGTTTATTTGTTTAGTTATTTTCTTTTGTCACAGTATTAATAAAATAACTAGTCTTTCAAGGACTGTTGTAATTTATACATGCCCATGGATGCAGTAATGCCTAGCACAGTTCAGGGCAGTCAGATGATGTGTGACCAGCTGTCACAGACAACAGAGGTTACAGCAGGGTGTTGAACTGTGAGCTCTTGCTCTAAGACAGTCCAATCCAGAAACACTAAAGAAGACGGATGGTACAGCTAGAGCACCGAAAGGAAGGTATGAAAGCAAATGTCCAGCATGGAAGAGAAATCTTCTCTCACTTATGCAAGATGACAGATACCACTTAGATTTTTTTTTCATTTTTTTACCTGTACAGGCAATTAGAAAGTCTACCTGCATTTCATTTTCACTTCTCTGTCGTCTTTTACCTGCGACTTCAAGTCACTGTATCACAACTGTGGCAGGGACTTTGAGAGGAATTGACAGTTTCTGAGGCCTCAGCCTCAGAAAAAGGCAAATATCACATGAAAGTAAAAATGCTTTGAAACTACAGAAATGTATCTCAAGTTACAGAAAGGGGTTAGTATATCAAGAGGGACTACATGGAAAGTCATACAATCCAGTGGATGCTGTAATATAGCATTGAATCATGACAAACCCATTACTAGCTACTAAAACAAAATTCTGGAATTGACACTGGTTTAAGTTCCTTCAAAACTAAGCAAAATGAATAAGAATAAAATTGGCATGGCCAATAACATTTCACCAAGCAAAATTCTTAACTGTAGACAGGAATTAGTCTCAAGTGAAATGCCAGTTAATTTATTACTGTCAGTTTGGGATACATTGCAATGATGAAATCATTGCAAAATATAACTCAGGACTTTGAAAGATAAATTCTTTCACATTCAAAAAATGAAACTGCTACCCAACCTTCACTTAACTCTGAAGTTAACCTGAATAATAATTTTGAGAGTTGTCTGGTCAGGGTGAGTAAGAAACATTAACTGAAATACCATATTAGCAATTTGGAGACTTGCTGGCAACTTGAGTATTTTTTTTTTTAGATGAAATAGTGTAGATGGTATACTGAGCACATCAGAAAGACTGTCAGCTTAATGTAATGTACTGCTACAGATATATTTCTTTCTAAAGTAAATTGAATGTTTGAGAAAAATGAGAAATCCTTGACCAGTTTTTCCTCTCAGTATCAAATACATCTCTGTCACCATTTTTATCGCTCAGCTTCAAAACAAGATCTACATCAGCTCCTCTTCATCTTCCAATATATTCAGATCTCATCTGAAACTTTGTTGTTGGTATTCTTGTTGTTTTGTACAAGACCTATACACAAGACTCGACCTGCCTATACATCCAAAATTCTCATTTACCTCGTTTACTCATGAGATTCAACTTGCCTCCCAGTCAATCCATGCAGTGCAGTTTCTAAAATGCTCATCTCACTGGTTGCCAAAGTTTTCAACAACTGTAAAGACAGTCTTCTCAAATGATCAAACTTCTCATCAGCAATTTTACATTATTCTTCTTGTTTGCATCTTTATCATTGCATACCATTATACAATAATGGAAGACAAAGTAAGTCAAAATCCCCATAGAAGACTGTCTTCCACTACTACTACAGTGAGCCAATACAATGTACTTCAATACCTAATGCTGTATCTTTGCTTGTAGTGTATTTGCTCTTCCTTGCCCGCATTTCTTTTCTAGTGAGCAGTTATGTGGTGCTTAGCTGCCTACTGTGGTTAAACCACAACACCACCCTACAATTATTTCTGTTGCAGCTGGATCTCCTCACGGCTTGAAAACACAGAAGCATGTGCTTGACATGCACAAAAATCAGACAAACAAAATGTTGAGACATACTCTGTGGAAAAAAAAAAAGAAAAAAAAAAAAAAACAAAAAAACAAAAAAACAAAAAAACAAAAAAACAAAAAAACAAAAAAACAAAAAAACAAAAAAACAAAAAAACAAAAAAACAAAAAAACAAAAAAACAAAAAAAAACAAAAAAGGGTAATGGCCAGTTCAAGACACACACTTTCTGTGTTGTTGAGTTTGATTTTATTCCATATTTCCAGAAGGTGGAATCTTAAATGAATGCTAGCTTCTTTCATGCTTAGGAAAATCCACAGCTGCAAGCATTAGGGCAGAGTAAAACTGCAAAAGGAAAGAGGAATCTAAGATAAATGCTCTTTGTTTAAAAAAAAAAAAGAAAAAAAAANGGGAAAAGTAAAACGGCAAAAGAAAAAAAAGAATCTAAAAAAAATCTTTTTGTTTAAAAAAAAAAAAAAAAAAAAAAAAAAAAAGGAAAAGAAGACTATTCGACTACTCAATGCCTGTTAATAAGCTTTATACTGGAGGTTTTCCTCTTAAAGCCACTGGTTTAAGTCCTTGTCATTCACTTTCTATCTGCACATTGCTCTTTCTCAGCTCATATGGCTCGACCTAGGTCGATCCATTACTTCTGGAAGAGGACAGTATGAGTCTGAAGCTTTTGAGCATAACAGAAATTGCAAGATTACCCGAAGTATCACTGAAAGCTAACTCAAAACACTGAAAAAAGACTGACTATCTGTACTAGGAAGTATCTAACATGCTAAGGGATTAAATGATAATTAACAGCAGCTCTGCAAGACTACACACTCCAGTCAACATACAAAAATTATAGCAGGAGTCTAACAACACACTTTTATCCCAATCTGGGTAAGCTGTTACAAGTAGTAAAATTATGTTCACTCAGCCCACATTTGCCCTCTTCTCAGATAAAATTACTCACAATGGAAATTATAACCATGACTGATCATACACTATTACTGTAAATTAATGTAAAAATCTAGTCTCCCCCAGCAGCAATATAACAGCAACAGTTCTAACGCTCTAATTCCTGGCATACGTCAGTTTTGAATACTTGAATATTGACTTATAGGGAGAACTACATATTTTTCATCAAATATATAAGAATTTTGACAGTTTATCAAGAAATCGCTAAAGACCAGAACAAAAATGTTTAACATAACAAAAAACAAGTTAGGACTTTCTCCAATCCCTGAGACTTCAGAGTGCACAGGGGTGCAAAAAAGTAACATAGCATCTCAGCAGGATTTGTAACAGCTGACAGTGCCACTTGGTCATTCTGTATGTGTACCTCAATCCATCTCAGTTGTGCAAAATGTCAAAGCGGAGTTCTATGTTCAGTGACAGTAGCTGCTACTGTCCTTTGCTCCTCCCCAATCAGTTGTGCAAGGACTGAACCTGGTGATAAACTGATTCTAAATTTGTGAGTAAAGACAGCATGACTGCACCAAATAGATGTCTGACATCATTGCCATCATCATCTATAACTATTAAGAATTAACATTAACTTGTATCTGTCCAATATGTGCTTCATTTATTCTTAGGTACCTAATTCCCCACACTTCACCCCAAAGAATGTACTTAAGGCTCCAAATAAAAGTTATAAGAGACAAAACACTGGACAGCTTTTCCATCTCTGCAAACTGAAGTTGGACACTCTACCTTGAAGGTGTGTCAAATCAGCCATCAACTTCAGTGGTCAAAGGTGGGAACCAAAAGCAATCAGCAAGCTGCTTGGGTCCATATACATTTCTGAAAAATGTGTATTATGAAAGGGACCACAAATAGCTGGCAATCAGCTGAAAATGCAACAGGCACATCCTGCCTTATACATATCTCATTCCATCTATCCCTCAAAATCTCCTTCCAATTCCCTGATTTGCAGTGGAGACTCAACTATCAGCTTGCACCTAAATCGAGCAATCTGCAAATCAAGACTCATGGGAAGTATAATGAATAAGAGTTGGGACTATAGCACTAATCCAAAAATCAAAATAGCCTTCCAGTAGGCGAAACTGACCCTGACTACAGAAGGTAATCTTGCAAGAAAGGCACCAAGTGTGTATTTATACTGCCTTACAGGTTTTTTTTACAAATCTATACAGGAATAAACTTTTACTTTGAAAAGATAACTGCCTGAAACAAACTTACCTAAAGTAATATACCAAGTACCAACATAAAATTTCAAAGTGCATTTCATGATGATGGGTTTCTCCAGAAAATTGTGAAGTGAAAGGTGAAATTTACAAACAAAAGGTGAAATTTGCCTTCATTCATAAAACACCCTCATTTTAATTCTCACTAGCTGCTCCCTTTGAAAAGTACACTTGAAAAAAAAATTCAATAAGTCCTAACTGTAATGCACACACTTCGACAATCTAAAATGTTAGTTTTTTTATTCCTTTGGTTTTATTTTTCAAGGCACCAACTTCTCACTGAATACTTTAAATGTGTTTTATGCACAATGAACACACGCCATTCATACTTGGAGGAAACCTTTCCACTGATTGGGACATGAATTTCCTCTTATTACAGGAAGTCAGCAACTTCCTGCCTGTTGCACTTTCCTCTGCTTGCACTCACTCACTGATCTTTCACCCAGCCACAAAAATTAAACTTACAGGTACCCAGATTTTTGCATACTTAAAAATAAAATAGTATCTTCAAAATTATCTGCTACATATTTTCAGGAAGCAGTAAAACTGGCAGAAAGAACCAGGTTAAGTTTTACATACAAATGTGAATCTACAGTGAAAATTGACAGCTCAAAGGAGCTCAAATCTTTGTCCCATTAGTCTAGACTGCTCAACACATTGTATATAAACGTTATGGGGTATAATGAACTTTAAAAGGTATTGTCACAAGCAGCACCAGATTTAGTCTGAAAAAAACAACTCAAACTACATAGATACGTATAAGAATTTCCCAGTTACACATTTGAATTTATTAACTTCTTCCCAAAATGTGTGTATTTATTAGCATCATAGGCCTAAGTGTAAGTGATGTGAATTCAAAATAAGTCAGGCCCAAAGGAGGAGAAACACTATGCTGCTGTCTCATGAATAACTGAAAAACAAGCAAGGCTCCCACATATGTTTTTAAGTATGCGGCGCTGACAAAATAACAGGCTGTATATTCTGCAGGTGCCCAAGTCACTGTTCATAAAGCATAGGTAAGTTTTACAGGAAGCAAGACATACAAAACAAACATGAGTATCAGCAGAGAGCTGCTCATCCCACTAAAGAAATTAATAACACCATTATCATTCCCAGAACAATCAAGCAGCTTACCAGATATACATTAAGAGAAGTATACTAAATGTTTACTTCCATTTGTCCCATAAGCATTAGATCTATTCTTCTTGTATCACAGAAACCCAGAATTGGTTTGGATTGGAAGGGATCTTAAAGACCATCTAGTTTCAATCCCTCCTGCCCTGAGCATGGACACCTTTCACTAGACCAAGCTGCTCAGGGCCCCACCCAGCCTGATGTGGAAGATGCCCATGAAGGGAACACCCACAAGTTCTACAGGCAACGTGCACCAGTGCCTCTCCACCCTCATAGTAGAGAATTTCTTCCTAATACCTAATGTAAAACTACCCTATTGCAGTCTGAAGCCATCACCCCTTGTTCCACTGAATGCACACTGTTGTAAAAAAAAATCTCTCTCCAGCTTTCTGGCAGGCCCCTGTTGGTCCTGGAAAGCTGCTCTAAGGCCTCCCTGGTGTGTTCTCCTCTCCAGGCAGAACAGCCCCAACTCTCTGAGCCTCTCTTCACAGGAGAGGTGCTCCAGCTCTCTGTGTCATCTTTGTGGTCTTCCTCTGAACCTGCTCAGGTCAGAGTTGTATCTTGCTCAGAGTAGATATAGCAGGCTCTAAATACATCTACTCTTTCACTCTACTTAACAAACTTCTTTTATATTGCTTGCTATTTAACATGTTTAAATTGCTTTTAATTTCTCCCATTTAACCAATGCATTTAAAATTTAAGATTTATTCAATATTTTACAATGCACTCCTGTACTAGCAGTGATTAGATAGGATAAAATCTGAGTTTACTGAATCTTTTCCTTTGAGTTGTTGTTTGGCCTTGAGTTAGTCATTTTCACTGAAAATTATTAATGCTATTTTCATTTATAGATGAAAAGCTCTACAAAACTACTAAACATTAATCATGAATAATCCAGATAAAGTTTAGTTAACAACAAGGTACAAGAAATCAAAGTATCAACTTGACACTGGATCCTCTTATTCAGTTTTATACTGCAAGCAAGCATGCTGATATAAGCATGATAATAAAATAAACATGAAACATGCCACATGACGCTTGGAAGTCTCTAGTTTTAAAAGAGGTCCAACTTACATGGGAAAGGTCAGTGGGAACACTGACAAAAACTTTTAAAGCAGAAATGATAAAAAAAACTAGCAACTTTTAAAGAGAATAATATTAATTTTGAAAGAGAATCTGTTGGGAAAGATCTGAAAATACAACTACAATTTTCAACACTACAGCTTGTCAGACTTCAATCAGTAAAATATAGGCAGATCTTTCACCAAATATAAATGTTTCATTACTCTGAACAATGGCAGGTAGGAAAATAGAGTTGAGGAAAGAGTGTGCTTATCCACATAATATTGGATGCAAGAGCCATTGGTCACATCCACCACTGCTAATGGAAAATAACAGGACACTGAATACAACCATCTTCATCAACACTACGTGACATAAATGAAGCTAAAAAATATAACTGTATGGCCAGCATGCTGGCAAATCAAACTGCTTGTTGACACATCTAAAGCATAGCAGATAAGAAATAATTATCAGTGTTGCTCAAGTAATGACTGAGCATTAAACTCCTCTTTAAGAATTGAGGAGAGTGCTGAGCATGACACTGGGAAGGTAGGTTATAAACACAGCATCGTAAAATTTGTAAAATAACTACATATTACCATGGATAATGAAAACATCCACCTATATAAAATTAATTATCGACAAGAAAATTATTATAGCTAACAAAACTCAGGGTCAGCACTGTAAACCCTTAAAACTGACAAGAATTTGAGGAGCTCCATGGTATGGCAGTTAATCCACAATTGGGAAGTTTTTTGTAGCTTCGTTTAAAACATCTGCTGTTGGCCACTAAGTCACAAAACAATGGCCTGGATGACAATTCATCTGATAGCAGGTACAATTCTTACACTAACATTACAGTGACATCTAAATGCCAAAAATTTATTTCTACAGTTCCAGAAATATTCTTTAAAACTTTCAATAATTTCCATCTCTTCCCTAAATTCCAGTCTATTCTCCATATGCATCACACAACTATACTTCTTCCCATCAAGAAAAAGAAAAGGCCAAAGGCCCACTTGTGTAAAACCCAGAGACTACATGAAAGCAACATTAATTATGAAGCAGGTACAACGCAGGTTTCACGAAACATCATTCAGACATTCATTACCTGATAATTCAGAATCAAAGGATCCTGACTGTATGTGGGCCTAAGGCTTAAATACAACAGCTCACTCAGAAGGTGGTGATAGGAGAGGTCTGTTACAGATCATCAGCTCAAACTAGAGAACAGTAGGATTTCTTTTTGGTAAGCCTTATTTTTTATGTGCTGCAAGTCTTTAATACTGAAACCTAGTATCTCAGGATCTTAAGCTGTCAAGAGTAAAAACATCAGTTTTTAAAAAATTATTAGCAACAGTTTTCTAACAGCATTCAGCATAACCAGAGAAATTATCATGTATTCCATTATAATAGCTACAATGAGTAAGTCACATGAGTAGACACTGGGCATAGCCTAAAAATTACTGATCATGATCAAATTACATGGCCAGATAGAGATTACTAAGTTTAATACAAATATACAACATACAACAATGTTTTCAAACTTTCAGAAGCTAAAAAGTGTTATGAACATAATTAACTGGGAAGAAAAATCTTAGAAAAACATGAAAACAGAAACTTTCCTAGTGGCTTTTATCTTTGGTCAAGCAATTCCACAGCTAGCAAAAGGACAAATTTTTTACAGTTTTGGCTGCAGCTCTGTCTGGTTTCCCAAAATCTGATTTTTTAAGAAAAAGTAAGTTTAAAAAATAAGCAGGATCAACAACTTAGAACCAGAGGAGGCTGGATCACCATCAATATAAACTACTGCTGCAGAGTGTAGAGAGATACAAAACATCCACTCATGATACCACTAAGGGTGTTGGTAACAAACACCACCTCAACAGTTAACACAGGCCCATAACTAGAGAGAGGTGGCATGAGTGGTAAAAATTGTAAAGACAGATCAAAAATAGTCAATAAATACTTTCATTCTATAGTTGGAAAGATTCAAAATGGTATAATTGTATCACATTATATTGATTTTCCTTCCAACTCATTTGTTAAGCAGATGTTCCAGATCAGATGTGAAAAACATTGTGAGAAAAACACTTTAAATCAGCATACTCGTTAAACTTATATCAGAGTCCTAGAGTAGTCAGCCCAGCAAATCTTTGATCTGCTGATGCTCTTTTAAAACTATGTATTTTAAAATCTGTATGTGTCTTTAAATGCTAGGGACTGCTACCATGCAGAGGAGTGAAAACACAGTGTCAAAGGGACAAATCAAGTTTAAGGCAGTCTGATATGATAGAGAATTCAGATGAGATAACAAGAAATAAGGAAAGACAGATGCATTCAAATGTATTCAAACAATAATTGCATGCCTTATTTTTAAATAGTGGCAAAGATGAATCACTGAAACAAGTCATCCAGAAAAGTAAATGGTAGATTCTCAGTATCTTGATATACTTAAGAAAAAAAAAAAAAAGAGCTTTAGCCCACCAGAAGTTCAGAAATCAAACCCATTGAGACAAAAATTGATGCTCTAATACATTTAAGGTGAAATGCTCATGTATTAAGATAGACGCAGTACTTAATGCAAGTCAACTTCAGAAAGCACATGAACTTCTCACATACACAACTAGATTAATTAGTAGCATGGTAGTAATGGTCTTTAATAAACCTAAAATAACGATTTGCCAGCCCATTAACACAACAAAAAGCCCTCCAAATTAAACAGTACAGAAGGATAATGTTGGGGGTTTTTAAATAGAACACCATGATACTGTCTCATTTCTGTTGCATTCAATTCAGTAACACCTGATTCTTCCTAGTATTTTCAAACTATTTCCAAAGAGACTTCAGGTCATGTTACGAGTCAGTGCTTTTGGGAAATCTACATCTAACCATTAACAGAGGCAGAATACCCATTTCTATTCTGTTTGGTAACTCATCAACTTTTATCCAAGATAAGTGCTAAATGTTCATCTCCAAGGTCCAGATGTAGTTCGACTAACTGCTCCAGCTTGGCTTTTGCTGTCACAGTACAAATATGGTCAACTGTTTCTCCTCAAGGACTGTCACACATGGATTCAAGTAAGATTCAGAGAAACCATGCTTTTTCCTATTCAGTGTCATTAAATATAGCAGGAATTACTAGATTATAATGGAGGACCTCAAACCACATCATTTGCAAGTGCTTTTTGGGAAAGTAGTTGATCAGAGAAGTTGCAATATCAGAAATATAATGTCACTTGGTTAAGTAATAAAAACATTCTTAAACACAGACCACAGTTGCAACCTTCCTAAAAACTGGAAATGGTACAAGCTATGCCTTTCGGAAGTCAAAACCAGAGTTCAAGCCTCACTAACATACAACCAAACAGTCAAGCAACTCCTCCTATCATGTTTAACAGTCCTCCTCCTCCTCTGTAAGCACAGATCACCCTGTGTTTTTTTATAGACTACAGACTGAATTGCTTTGGGCCCTTTCCTGGGCCAGAAGAAAAAGCACACAAAATCTACATCTTATTTGCTTCAGAGCAGTGTAGAGCCTAAGTCAAACAGTTTAGATAACATACCAAATTTGCACTCAGCACATATCACTGGCTCCTGATCCAAAATGCTCTTACACGTGCTAATCAACAAAGCCTCCAATGGACTAGGAACTGATTATCTTAGAAACTGTCTATCCTCCACAATTCTCAGCAACAGCTGTTGTCAATTATAGCAGCATACCTAACAGTTTAGGATAAAACTCCTAAGGATGAAGCACAAAGTAAACTTTCTAAGACTTCATCAACAGAATTCCTTTCAGGGCAAAGTGTAAACCAGTTCTTTGCACAGCCCTTCCCCAGTGAAAAATGAAGTTGTAATAGGAACAACAACCTGGAGACAGCAGAGATTATCTCTACATTAGCATAAATCATAGGCAGGCAGAGAATCTGTAACACATTTCCACCAAATCACATTTTTCTTGCACATCAGTACAAGGTAACAAAGTATAAAAGATTTAAGTGCAAGCAAAAGAGAAAAGCACAATGCTCAAGTAAAGCCAACACGGTCATGCAAAGCAAGAAAAATTTGAGAGGACAAGTTTTATATTTCTCAGAGGTAAGTGCCCTTTCTCACAGGTGGCAAAGTACTATCAGAAAACCTCTGAACCAATTCTGTGTGGCAAGTGAGCTTTGCTAATATTGCAGCTTAAACAGAAAAACTGTTTGTAAACATCAAGATCTGGCTTTTCTCAGATTTACAAGAAGGTGAAATGAAGCAAAATATGCAAGAATTTCATCAGTTTAATTAATCATTGAACAAAGCTACCAGTACAAGCCTTACTTAGTCACCTTCCCATCCAGAGAGATGGAGAACAGCCTCATGTTTTCATCTTACTGACAAAATGATTATTTAGTATCTTTTCAAATATTCAGTTTTCACAGGAATTTACCATATCTGTAGTACCTAAATTATGAAGCCATCATAAAATCTATAGGGGGAAAAATGCACCATCTTTCCTGTATGCACTTACACATCTACCAACTGCTCATGTTCTCATACTTTGCTATGCACTGAAATTCACCATGTAGGTTCACAGCCCATACAGCTCCAGTTGTTGGCTAAATAACAAAGTTGCCAATTTCAAGTAAGAAAATATACAAAAAAAGTTTTGAAATTCACCAGTTTATTTGGAAGAGGCTCTGTTTGTTTAGCTGACAGTTTGAACTTTGATTTCAACACAATATTAATTTTAACAACTTCAGCAACTGCTACTATTTATATACATCCATATGACTCTTACAGCATTTAGGCCAAACATGGGCCATGTGTGTCAGTAAAAAAAAACAAAAACAAAAACAAAAAAGTATTACAACTGGAAGTCACAATTGCGTTAACTCACAATTATAGCTACTACACTAATAAAAAGAAAATAAAGGACTGGTTTCAAAAAAAATCATTATCACCCACAAACAATGTAATTTTCTTATTGCCTCGTTTTAGATATTACAGTATTTCAACCTCTGAGTTGCAAATGTAACAGTGGATGATGATTTAGAGAGATGGGATCGAGGACTAATTTAACTGAATATTTCATGAACCTCAAATTCTTAAGAATATTTTCAATAACAATCAGCCCACATATAATTGGAATGTATTTTGGAATCTTTAGTTTCCACAGACTTAGTATTATCAGTAAATAGCTGAACTAATGTGTGACAAGTAACAGAACTTTAATGTAAAGTTTCTTCAGTCTGAAAAGAGACTTATGTGGTGCTTTTTAACCAAGTTTCAGAGCTTTGTAAGGGAAGGTAACCAGGATTACAGAGAGTCAAATGAAGAATGGATACTGTGGAGCTGAGTTGTAGAGCTAGATGTGTATTCGTTTCTCCCAAGTGCCATCCCAGTACATTTTGTACATGATTCTTTCACATGTATACCTCTTTTGTGAGTATACCACCAAAGCGATGCTATGCCAGCATGATGGAACAACTGTTTCTTAAAAGCAAACCATGAAGCCTCCAGAATGTGTAATACCACAGGGCATGTAGCTAAACTGAACTACTGATGGGTACGGTACAGCAATCTCACTGTATGAAACTCTCAAAAAGCTGAAATGTGTTAATTGCAGCCCGTACACAGAAATGCAAATTTGTACACCACTTGAACTGCTGTATCCCAAAGAAAAACTTGTGATGGTTAAACATCTACCACTGATGGCAATGGACAGCTAGCACAGACTGAATCAGGTAGGTGAGAACAGGGAGGCAGAGAAGCTCTGGGGCAGCAAAACTGAAGGGAAGGCAAGCTGCTTCTAAAACTCTGTTTTGAAGGCCTGGAGGGGGAAAAAAAATAAAATAACTATGAAGACCTTCAGCTTCCCTCTTCAGTCATCGGAATCACCAACAATTAAAAAAACAAACAAAAAAAAAAGCCAACAAACCAACCCAGAGGGGGAAACCTTGTGACAAATCTGCCTCCTCCTCCCTCCCTGCTCTCACCTCCCGGCAGCGAGGCTCTGGCTGCACAACTCCCTGCCGGGGAGCACCTGCCCCCGGCA
>VZTT01021000.1:1182-15953 GCA_013400855.1 Buphagus erythrorhynchus
GTTCTTGTTTGTATTTTTAACCATTTTCTTTCTTTGGCTCTAAACCCTTCTTTGCCAGAATATGTCAGGAAGTGATACAAGTAGTGTTGTTCTTTGGTTAATATTCTCTCTCATTCCCATTTAGTCTGATTTTATTTTTACATTCCTCAAGCATTGATTCTATCAGTAACTCATTAAAAAACTAAACATTGTTAAACATCTTCCTGGATTCCTAATACTGTCACAGAACTTTTATATTTACCCTTGGGTTTGATGCTTAATTTTTGATGTGTGGTAAAATAGGACTTAACTTGTAGGAACAACTTTTCACAACCTTGCAGCTATTTTCTTTTAAGATCTGTTCTACATTTTTTAAACAATTTAGAACCCTTATATTTTTGTCCCTACAGAAAGTGTCCTATCAATCCTCTTGCTCTTCTTTCCTGTTTCATCTTTCCATGGTCTCCAATGCAAATAACTCTTCTATTGATATTTCAGTGTCACAACCTGCTTCTGTTTTGATTTAGTTAGAGATTGGAAGAAACATCATTCCTTCTCTTAAATACCCAGCTATACCCACAACTCATAAGCAGTGCATCTTCCCTGCACTGTTTCCTCAACCATTTAACAATACCAGTCTGGTCATAGGTGTTTTATGATAAACATTTCAAACTATCCTTTTGTTAAGTTCAATAGTCTATTATCCTACTTCCTTGGCCACATATAGACCACAAGAATGGTTCCTACACAACCCTTGAACCCAAAATTCTTGATGTTTTGTGCAGATTGACACCTCTGCCTCAGCAGGCATGTACCACATAATGTGTAACTATACTGCCATGAATCTCTGGTGTAACAGTCCCAAGTGTGACAGTGTCTGGCCAGAGAATCCTTCCCTCTCCCTTTCCCATCAACCACTGTAGAAAACATTCTCCCAGTGGAGACATGGCAATGGCATTTTGTGCTCAGAAAAGTGCAAGGCTGCTGCTTGATGTGGAAGACTCTCTGACTTGGATAATCATAAAATCCCCGAGTTTTATCTATAAAACCTTCTTGCCAGTGAGTGTCATTCTATAAGACCTAAAGAGGACAAAAATTACCAGCTTCTTCACATTTCTTCTGGGAAGTAGATAAATGCAACAAATTAGAAGACCAAGTTGACAAGTGTAATACCTTTGAGAAACTTCTACAAAAAACCTAAGATGATATTTTGACATGATAGTTGAAAGTACTTGCAGATTTCCCATAGAGCCCTCACTGTCCATCTTTACTGTGCAGAGTTTAATCTCATTCCCTGACTTATTTTCAGTGGCTTATGTATTGTCTGTATTTTTAAGATTTCATTTACAAAGTAAATGCTGGAAATTATGCTTCTATGCAAAAAAAATTCATGTCCAAATTAATTGGACTTAAATATACCAAAAAGAAAGGTTTCTGGCACTTAATAGTGGCTTTTTGGTTGGAGATCTTTTCCTTCTTTTATGAAGGAAATTACCAAGTTTTGTTATTTAATCATCTGTTTCTCAAAGATGCCAGGCATATATGGGAACTTAAGTCTGTAATTCTTTAAAATTGTATTTGTAGGAATCTACCAAACTCTCTGGGTGGAAAAAAACACCTTGAATTCTAATTTGGCTAAAGAAATTTGTGACTGCTTTAAAACAGATATGATTTGCAGTTAAAAGAAAAATACAGAAAGTGTAGTCTCCTTTTCATTATCAGTAGCTATTTTATTGACAGCCATTCTTTGTGATAAGTTTAGTGATGAAATAAATTACTCACTAGATCAAGTAACTTCATATCCAGATTCAGACAAGAAAACAGTAATAAAAGCTTGTGAAAATACCGTGTTTTGAATTGTTATAAGAAGGAAAATGTATGAAAATCTACCTATAGAGGGTTTTTCCCCTAAAGTATCTAATCACTGTATCTAGGCACACATGCACATAGGAGAAATAGTCTGAAAACAAATTACACTCAAATATCTCTGGAACAATCTCATTGTAACAACACATATACTGATTAATATTCTAGCCTGAAGGAAGCTGACTGGACATCTTGGCCACCCATTTTCCAGGACTAATTTTGTTTATTTGTTGTAAGATATGGTCAAAGAACTGCACATCTTGTACAGCGTTTCTGAGGAGTTAGTCACAGACTGCAGCAAATGTGCCACAGCACAGACCCAGTTTCTGTGAGACTGTGGTGAACAACTCATGACAGATGGAGTGTGAAGGGGGAGCTGTTCACTTCATTGCCTAGGAAGAACAAAATGAGGAGAAGCCATTCCTTTCAGAAAACTGTGGCTCAGATCTGGTGGAAGTATTTCAGTTCTGTGCAATCTTGAGAAAAAACTGTACTGTTTGAGAAATTACAGTTATTTTTAAGCTCTATTCCTGTATTTTTGGGAAATTATATTATGTATTTGTATGTATGTATATATATATAAAATGCATACATATATATACACAAAAAATGACATTGTTTAGAAATTATGAGGTAAAATCCTCTAGAACAGAGAGCTAAAGATTTAAAGGTGATTAACACAGTATTAAAGTTGCTTCTGATAGTAAAAATCTAATAACTCCATAGAAATACAAGAGCTACTTACAGTTTGGGAGCAGGCCTATGCTTAACATTTCTGGCTTTTCCATGTACTGCAATATTGTACCTGGAAGGCTGACCTTAACCAAGAAGACCTGTGCAGATTAGATACATAATACCTGGGGGACTCAAGTGGAATATGTCTGCTGCATATACAGAATTTTATGTTACTATTTTATGTCATTTATTTCTCACTCACATATTATATGTTGTGATGCTTTTAGTTCAGACCTAACCTCCAGTATTGTGTACGTAACTGGGCAATCACTTTGCTCTTAGTTTTATAAAGGATTTGAGCAGTGATTTTTCTAAGTGCACCTTGCTTGAAATTGTACAAGCACAGGAGTTTTATGGGAGTGAATATTGCTGTTCTATATGTAACCATCAAACATGCTACACTTAAATATATGACAGCATTTTCTGGGACAAAGTCTTAAGACTCTTATCCTCAACAGGCAGACTCCATAAAGCACACCATTGCTCCTTACCTAGACATTTCAATATGCTGAGAAAAATTCTTCAGCTGGACAATGAAGCTCTATCTCCCCACCTTACAGTACCAGGTGAAATAAAACAAGAAGGCAGGAGAAAACTTTATAGTTTTGTTCTTCTATTAGAATTATCTAAGTTAGGAACACATTTAATGGATTTTATTTTATTTAGTAAGTCAAAATGTGATGCTGAGAAGTGAAAGTGTTTTCATAGTCAGGGATAACTATGATGTATGGTGCAAAATTTCACATGATCATGTTTGTAGGTCTGAGGCAAGTAGGAGTATAAATCATTTCCACCTCTTTCCAGTTAATGAGTACAGACTCTGAGAACATTTGACTTGGTGTAGAAAATAGCATACACAGTGAGTCACATTCAGCAAAACAGTCCTTTGCTTTCCTTTTTTGATGCTTGAGTTTTTATATTTGAGGAACAAAACCTGCAGCAGTCCTACTGAAGTCATTCCACTACACCTGAGTAGCTCCATCTCTTGCTTCTCACTTTGTATGAAAGCAGAAAGCTGCAATTAGAAAATATGGCTCTCTTCAATAGGAGAAACACACAATTTTGGTATTCAGAAAAGAATAGTGGGAACTTTCCTTGACCACATTTAAACGAACTCCACCTCCCTGTATGGAAAAGGCAATACTTCTTCCTTAGCCATCTGTCAGAAACCAAAAACTATTCTGAGTTCCTGCTTGCCAAGAAAGGGTATGCACTCAGGACTTGACTGAAGTATGTGTTTATATTTTTCATTACAAAATACAGTAATGCAGTGTGAAATATTAGTACCCAAGATATTATAATCAAAATAATGTTAATTTAACAGTCTCTAAGGAAAAAATGTTTTCATTCCATAATCTATCATCCTCCCCACCATGCCTTTTTTTAATGAACAGGTATAACTACATAATATGAATTGGTGATATAAAATAAAGTTCTATGTTTGGCCAGTTTAGGCTTTTAGCCTTTAACCACTTCTCCTATAAATTATCACAGGCAGTTTCCCTTGGTAGCTCAGAGCAGCTATACCCTTTCGGATCTGTAGGAAGGTGGATGGCATAAAATGAAAGGAAACTGGGAAGTTATATCCACATCCTAACAGAAGCTATAACTGTATAGAAATTATAGGATAAAATGCTGTTACTATTATCTCTATGGCATGTGGTGAGCATGACTGAAACTTATTCCATGATGATTCCCCATACACACAGCCTGTAGCCTTGAGCACCTGCTAAGGGGGATGAAACAGGAGCAAAGATACCATGGCCGAGCACCGTTAAAAATCCATGCAAGGAATCAATGATAAAATGCATAGCACCTGTCAGCCAGGAGGGATAGGAGATGTCTTACTGCTGAACCAACAACTGTGGCAAAATAACTTTGCTTGGCTAAACTTAGTTCCTTATAATCTAATTGCAATCCTAATGCCTCTCCATCCCAAACCTACCCACCCTCAGGGTAAGATCACCCCTCACCAACCATGTGCTCTGCATGAGACATTGACTGTATCTTTAAGAGCAAAGGGAGAGAATTTTACACCATTCAGTAACAAAGGAATAACTAGAGTCATTCAAGCTCCACCTAAACATAAAGCAGCAGTATAAAACTTAATTAAGAATGGAGAGAAGTTAGGTAAGACTCTAACTATAGTTAGTCACTGGGCTGAATCTACCTTCTCCCCCATAGGGATGTCTAGTGGGAAAGTGCCTTACTCTTTCAGTTCTCAATGATTATCTTGAGCTAACTTTTTCTGAATGGTTATCTTGAGCTAACTTCTATTGGGGACTAAGTCATGTCTGTATATTGGTCTGAACATGTTTTTGCAGTCAGAAACAATCACTGACAAGCCTCTAACCTTAACTTGTCACAATTTTCTTTTATTAATAAAGAATGTTATTCCAAAATTAGAGTGAGTCTTTCATGGACACTGGCACTCACTGGAAGTGGGTAATATACTTGAATAAAGTGGGAAACCCTTCTGAGGGGGTCTCTCTTATGCTGTTGGTTGTGTGTTCCTGAACAAGTCAGTTGAAACACCCTCTGATGCAGCAGGACTGTCCCATGAAGAGTATCCATAATGGGACACTGGCAGACTAGCTGGGCACGAGGATCGTGGCTTTCCAGGGTCACTGGCAGACTAATCAAACATAAAGTGTTTGAGGAGCTCTTGCTTTTTATGTGGCAGGGTGTTCTGTCCTTGCCTGCAATGCGCTTGCTTGCTTCTTTAATGCACCTGGACCTCACCCACGAAAGTTCTTGATCCCAGAAAATCTAGCAATAGGTTTGCAGCTTCCTTCTCCTAACTTCAGGTTCTTTTACATCACAGTTGCCCACTACTGTTTCTGCTACCTCGTGAAATTAACCCCAGCGAGAGAAGTGCCTGCTGTAGGATTAAGTCTTTGAAAAGCTGTGCAGTGTGAGAGAATCTTAACACTGTGTCCATGGAATAGTTCTGGAGTGGTCTCTGAAGCGTGATTTTGTTAAACAACATATTTAAACACCTGTCTGGAAAGGTCCTTAATGATTAAGCTTGCCCTGACTGTGGTCCAGGAAGCACCAGACCTGGCCATGTCACTGGCTTTGGTGGAGAAGAGCACCAAAGAAGGAGGAGCAGCAGGAACAGAGAATTAAGGCTAGCAGTAGGAAAGGTAAAGCCACACTAAATGTTAGCTCTGCTCTGACTGTTGGCATTGCAACAACAGGGTCCCTCCTAATAGGGCGACAATCAGAGGCAGTGATCTGAAGGACAATTTAGCAACAACAGCCAATCAGAGAGAGGTTCCTTCCTGGTTTATTCTGATTTCTTTCACCCCATAATGGGTATGTAAATATCTAGTAACGTGTAAAAACACAACATAATTTTAGGACAAGATCCCATCAGTATTTTAGCATGATCCGGGTCGCGTGAATTTGAATATCCGAATGGCAGCTTTAAATGTAAATGGAGGGGGTACCACCAAGTTTAAGGAGCATTGTAACTGTGTGCCAGAACACACATCAGAAATGGTCAGTTACTGGGACAGTTGCACAGGCAGGAATGAGAAGCAAAAAATGCAGTCCAAAATCTCATGGTGTGATTTAGAACAAAAAGAGGGAAAAATCTAACTAAATCATTCAAGTATAAATTCTTAGGTCTGACTGACATTAAATGGTGCCCAATTAAAACATTTTTCCATGCTAGGGACATATCTCACTTTCAAACACTCAAATACTAGAGAAAGTTGTAGGTTTTGCCATGCAGTAATCAAGAGGCAGAGCTTACCTTCTCTACTAGGAAAGCCACAGTAATTTGTTTACTTCCACAGGCCACAGCAAAAGAGGATTGTGTGGATTACCAGGGAATTCTTCAAACAATTCTTCCCCCAAGACAAGATACAAGAGGCATGTTTATCTATTTTTTGTATTAATATTTTAATCATTTATTATCCTTCGGAGTTAATGCACCATAGCAACATTTTACTGAGTACACAAGTTACCTCAAAAATATTACTGGTGATAGAATAATGAATATTATGAAGAAAGTGGAAAATATCTTCATGCTTATGGAGACATATGGTCTATTTAAAGATAGGTTGCGTGTCTTCTGCAAAGAGCCATTCTCTCTTGACAATATTCTAGAGAACTAAGAACTTGGCAATATGCAAAGGACAAGGAGGCCTCAAGAATATAGAATTTTTTTTCTGCACCAAAAACCACCAGGAAACTACTAGCTTGGGAGAGCTGGACTGAAATCTAGTTAAAGGATAAGGAGAGGAGGATAAAAGTCAAAGCGCTACAGCTTTTAAGATAGATATGAGCCCACAGTATTGTCTCATGGCAATCAGTGCTGGAACTGGCGCTTTTCCTGGAGACAGGAGTGAGTAGTAACATGTTTTTGCAAGCACATGATGCATGTTTATTTGAGGATGAGGTGATCCCTTTTTCCTCCCCAGTCCTCCGGCTAGCTCAGGACCAGAGAGGGGTGGGAAATCCTCACAGACAAAGGCAAAAAACCAAAGAAGGCTCATTTCTCCCGTGGGAAGGTGATGCACAGTCCATTCTGTCTGCATGGTGAAAGGAGAAAGAGAGCGAGAGGGAAGATGGCGGGCACTTTTACACTCAGGGAAAGGGGCGGGGCAGAACAGACCCACGGCCAATGGGACACCGCCGGGGGGGCGGGGCTAAGGGCGGGCTGAACCAACTGCACAAGCCCCGGGGAGATACAGGGCAAACCATTTTCTCAGTGCAATATATAAACATTACAGTGCAATATAAAACCATGAACAGTGCAACTTACGAAACAAACAGTGCAATACAACAGGAGGATGTTCTGAATCATCAAGCTGTAGCATGTCTACTGCTAGTGCTCCTTAGCTCCTTAAAATGGCACCTAGCCCCAGGTTGCTGCCTTCCCTTCTGAAGGCAAAGAGCAGCTGAGCACTTCTGCCTGTGCTGCCTCCAGATCAGAAGGGATGAGGGAATGAAAGCAGGCTCACATTCCATTGTGCCTGTGTGAAGCCCAGAACAGGACTGGGCAGCGCTGTGTGACAGCTTTGTGAGTGCCACCATGATACCAGTATGCTTAGCAAGCAGATTCTAGTCGTGCTTATAGAGCTCAGTTTGTGTTTCTTTTATCAAAATTGTTAGTGAAGCACTCATAATGTTAATTTGATTCAACTGCAAGGAACAGTGCTTTACTTTCCATTTTCAATTTACTGGTCTTTTTTTTTATTCCAATACTGGAATATATCACCAGCAGCCTTGATACTTTCAATTAAAAAAAAGCATTAGGAATTTCTTTTTGAGTTTTCATTACTGCCTAAAATCCTTATTAAAAAGTGAGATCACTGTATAAATCAAAGAAACATTTCTACATTTCTGGTAGAAATGCCACTTACTGTCAGATCTGGCATCAGGAAGACATGGTGGTATGACTCCTATGACTGGAGCTTTGGAACAGAAAAATACAGGCTCTTTAGGAAGGACTGAACACTAGGAAAGGGTGCCACAGAATCACAGGACCAGATTTTGCTGGACAATTTTGATGACCCTCTATAATCAAGTTACAATTTTGATGGATAAAGGAAGAGCAAGTGATGTCATCTGCCTGGATTTGCACGAATCATTCGACATGCCCCACATGACATCCTTGTCTCTAAAACAGAGAGACATGGATTTAATGGATAAACCACTCTGTGGTTCAGGAATTGGCTGAATGGTTGCACTTAAGGGGTTGTGGCCAACAGTCTGTGTAAGTGGATGCCAGTGACAAGAGGCATTCCTCAGGAGTCAATACTGGGACCAGCACATTTTAACTTCTCTGTTGGCAACATGGACAGTGGGATCAAGGGCACCCTCAGCTCTTCACTGACAGCACCAGGCTGTGTGGGGCAGTTGACACACTAGAGGGAAGGGATGGCATCCAGAGGGACCTGGACAGCCTTCAGAGCTGGGCCAGTGCAAATCTCATGGGGTCAGCAAAGACAAGTACAAGGCCCTGAACTTGGGTCAGGGCAGTCCCAAACATGGATACAGGCTGGGGAGAGAATGGATTGAGGATAGCCCTGAAGAGAAGTATTTAGGGGTGCTCATGGATAAAAAGCTGGATATGACCTATCAATTTGTGTGTACACTCCAGAAAGCTAATTGTATACTGGGCTGCATTGAAAGTAGCATGGCCATAAGGGCAGGGGAAGGGATTCTGTCAGTCTGCTCTGGTGAAAACCCACCTGCAGTGCTGCATCCAGCTCTGCTGTCCTCAGCACAGGAAATACATGGACATTCTCAAGACAATCAGAGGGGTGGAACACCTCTCCTATGAATGAACTCAATCTCAGCTGGACCCAATACACAGGTTGAAAGAGCAGGAACTCTTCAACCTGAAGGAAAGAAGACTCTGGGGTGACCTTATAGCACCTTGCAGTACCTAAACAAGGTCTACAAGAAGATGGAGAAGGCATTTAACGACATGGCAAGGAATAATGGCTTCAAACTGAAAAAGGTCAGGTTTAGATCTGATATTAGAAATTCTTTACTGTGAGTGCAGTGATGCACTGAACAAGTTGCCCAGATGTTGTGGATGACCCATCCCTGAAATTGTTGTGGTCCACATTGGATGGAGCTTTGAGACACGTGGTATAGCAGAAGGTGTCCATACCTCTGACAGGCAGGTTTGAACAAGATGATCTTTAAAGATCCCTTCCAACCCAAGCTGTACTTTGATTCTACAGACAGATTTCAACACTGTCTGAAGTTCAGCACTGTTCAATACTGTCTCAGGTTCTAATTTGACACAGTCATATTCTCATCAGCATGTTATAATGATGTTATAAACTATTTGCCAGTAGTGTTTTTACATCCATTTGAAAAACAAGTTAGAGTCTGCCATCCTAAATCACTGATTTGATCAACCTTGATCAACCCTGAAAGCAGTCTAGTACAGCCTCTTCTCAGCCAGTAGCTGGTCTGGATTGACTTCATGCAGGGCTCAGCTAAACATGTTCCATCACAGCAATGTCAGCAGCATAGACCCATTTGTGCCGTCAGAGGGACGATGGGGCTACAACTAAGGTTTGGGTTTTTTAATCCCTTCCCAAATGATTCTTATGCGCAGCATGAGTTCAGCCTGCCTGTGCTGTGGCCTGGTTAGCTGTCACAAACAAGAGCTGGATAATCACACTAGATAAGAAAAGGCGGGGTTTTGCACAGGACGGCTGACAGTTATCAGGCATCTGCTGCTGAGGAAATCCCAGGCTGCTCTGAGGCTGCCAAGCTGCATCTGAGTAAAACCAGCACAACTAAAAGCATGTACTCATTTCTGCATGTAGTCTGCAATACCCACTGCAGCCATCACCAAGACAGAGGGTGAAAAGGACCAAACTCTTCTTCCCACCTATCTTCCTTACACTTCTCACTGATCTGCCAGGCAGGAACTTGTGGCCACTGCAGAGCACTTATGGCAGCTCTGGAGGCAGTGACAAATTGCAGCAGCTGGAGCCCACAGACGCCAACTCACAGCCTTACTTCCCTTCCTCCCTGTTGTCACTGAACTGCAGAGTATGGCAGAATAGGAGGCTCAGTTTGGTGCACTGGTCTTCAGTTAGGCACAGATCACAGACACTGGGAGCAGCTCTCCAGTGCCTGTTACAGAAATTCTCAGGGGCTCATGTTGAACAAGTTGCTTTTTGAGTGAGTGTCAAATACATGCACAGACACTTTGGCAGTGTCTCTTAAGAAGGAGACTGTCTCAGTAGCTACTTGGTGATTTTCTTATAAACTCCGTGCCATCACATTTCATTGTCATGGACAGAGAGTGTGCTGCACATCATGTGCATGAGACAGAGACAGCATTTTCTGCATTTGTGACTGCCACAAGCAAGCAGATATCAGACTTCTGTTCACATCTCTATTTTGTTGTTTCTTTAAAAAAGTCTTAATTTCCTCTTCCTCCCTCCATTTTGCTACTTGCACTTATTGTTTTTCTAAAAGGCTGAAACTTTTTGCCCTTTGTCACAACTTTCTCCTTTTCTTTGAGCTTCACTTGCCTCATTTCCTGTCCGATCTCGGGGTTAGGATGACCCCAGAGACCTGGGAAAATCTTTCTTCCCAGCCCGAGCCATGTAGAAGGAGTCAGGAAATGTAGCTTGTGCTTCTCAAGGTTGTTTATTTTCTTCTTATCTATAACATTCTCTTTCTGTCCTGCGAACTCCTCTCTGCAGGTCGAAACACGAGGTTCTGCCCCTCTGTGGGCTGGTGCTAACATTATATGCTACAAATTACATGTGCTATGTTTACAGTCCTGTGCCAATACCTATCACCTATGATGGACAGAGGGACAGAGAGTCCCTACTACAACCCAATAGAAAAGTGACACCGTCACAGTAAAACATGGAAGACATGAAGAAGAAAGAAGAAAGAAGAAAGAAGAAAGAAGAAAGAAGAAGAAGAAGAAGAAGAAGAAGAAGAAGACACGCCCAAATCCCTTCATCTAGTCTCTTAAACCCCAATCCTAAAATCTTCTAAATTCTACTTTTTTCACCCTGTGACAAACCCATTACTATTCTACTTAAACCCTTGTGGCCCGTCACTCTTCTCTCAGAGTTGGTAACTTTTCCCTCTGGCTGTCCTGGACTCCCACAATTTCCTTATGAAAGACACTTTCTCTTAGCATGAAAAAAACTTTTCAATAACAATAATGCCCACGTGGGAAGATCTCACCTTCAGTCAACCAGCAGGTAAACCTTTGTCAGACAGATAGACATACTGTTTCTATTTCCAAAATACCCTACTCTGACAAATATAAATAATTTCAGTCACAGATGTGTTGACATAAAAATGTACATTAATAGATAACAGAGTAGTACTTTCAAACCTGGGTACCACCCAGTATTCTGAGCTGCATCAGTTTTCAGCACCTTGCACCACTTGGACCCAAGAGTGGAAGGGAAGAAAATAAACTTTCTGGGCACAATCAATCTGTGCCAAAACTCTGAGAAGTCTTCTGATTAATAAGATCATGCTCAAGGCCTCCCAGACAAGAGATGCTTATCTATACATAGACATTCTCTGATTAATGCTCCCCACTCTATATAATTTGTACAAAGCTGAGAAGCAGAATTAGAAAAGAAAAAAAACATTTATTTTTCCTGAAGTTGAAACACAAGCTCTACAATTCTCTGATTGAGAATGGCAGTCTTCTTTGAAGTATACCTCAAAACCTGAGGACATAAATATCTGTTTATTTGCCTCATACTTTAACTGAAGTAAAACATTTATTTTCTTAAATCACACATAGTGCGACTGACCTATCACCGCAAATCTAGAATGTCAGGAAGATATATGTAGCAGTTATGCAAGACAAATCATTAGAATGGCCTCTGGGCTCTTTCTTCCACCTGGCAGGCTCCAGAAGCACAGCTATTTGAGGCAGGGACCTGAACACAGTTTAACACCCTGTGGTCATAAAGGATAAGGAACAGGGGAAAGGAAAAAAGCCTTCTTTTAACACGATTTGTGAACTAGACCAAGCACTTTAATTTTGTGAAAAACAAGTGCAAATTCTGCAGGAATTCTAATATTTACAAAAAAGTCCAGAGCAGGACTCTTGGCTTGCATACATTAAAAATATATAGCAAAGGTATGAATGGACCATTCCTACTCACATCCTGCCTGTCTCTTCACAATATAGTCCAAAACCCCTCCACTGCTTTTGATAACAGCAGGAAACAAATCAACAAAGTAGGAATCAAGATATATCAGGTTATGGATGTCATTAAATGCAGAACCTGCTGACAGTCCCTCTGTGCTTCATAATGGTCAAGGACTGGAAGGACTAGGTTGGATTTGCAGCTAGGTAGTAAGCTGCCATTTGAGAGAGAGACATGGAAGCAAAGGCCTGGGCAGTGATCCAGGTACTCTCTCTTCCTGAGAGACCCTTGTGTCCTTCCCAGACATGTGTCAAGCAGGCTGTCTGTAATAGGCTGCCTTTTCTTGGCATCCCATGTTCTGAACATCTGTGTAGTGTGCATACTCACAGCTGGGAGCTCCAGAAGCTGCCACTTTCTTGCAGGGTCCTCTCACTGCCAGGAATGTGTCCTTGCCCCAGTCATCATTTTTGTCCCTCTCTTTGTTGTGCAGAAGCCTTTTCTTTGTCATACTACTGGCTGTTTTGGGAGCAGCTAATGTTCCTGACCATGGCATCTCACATCTCTGTGGCATTTCACAACACCGCCTGAGTACGTAGCTTAAACCACAGCACCAACACCAGGCTTTTCCTGCTCTCCTCTGCCTCACTGACTGCTGTTGTTTCCCCACTGGTCCTACCCATTCTTGGCCCTGGTGCCCCATAATGTCCCACTGTACCTTGCTGAGCGCCCTCTATCAGCACAGCCTTGGCAGCTCCCTCCCAGATGTGCTGCAGGAGGGTGGTCTGGTCTTGGGAACACAGTTCCTGCAGAAGGTGAGAAAGGATGCTCTGAGGTCTGTCATGGGAGATAGAATAACTTTCATCCTCCTTGAGGTTGCAGCAAGCTTTCAAACCCCACATCTGTGGGCTCAGAATTGCTGTATGCCATTGGTTCCTTGCACCAGGCTTAAAGGAGCTTCCAGACTCCTGCAAGGAGGCAGAGAAGATTCTATAGGCCTTCTGTGGTAAGGGAAGTGAGATATGACTCCCTAGGATGGAAGTTATTGCTCCTAGGGCTTGCCACAGGCATCACTGGCCTCAACTGGCCGGGGTCAGGGAGGTCAGGCTCCAGCAGAACTGGCTTTGGGATGGGTGTTTCAGCCCTTCTCTCCCTGTATCTGCCCTCCCACAGAAGCAGAAATGGTATCCAGTGCCCATATTTCTAGGGATATTTAACTACCTGTCCCATCAGTCCTTCTATGCGCATCCCTCAAGGTTGTGTGTCATGGCAGCATGAAGAGGTTAAAAGATGGATAGGATAGGATAGGATAGGATAGGATAGGATAGGATAGGATAGGATAGGATAGGATAGGATAAATGCACCATGTGAGGGCTGAGCAGGGCAGGGAAGGAGGGAGGGAAGAACCAGTTCTTTGGGGTGGGTCTGTAACTCCCTCAGAATACAAGAAACATCACTAGATCTTCAAAAGGGACTGAGGAGAGATTTTAGAAATTCACAGCCTCATGTCTTTGAGGATGCAGAGATGCATGGCTCCTCCAAGGAGGGGATAGGGAGAACAGAGGTTTGTTCCTCCGATGAAGCAGACACAAGTGCCACACAAGAGCCCAGAAGTGAGTCTAAATTGTTTTTGCACTATTGCTCAGAAGTGAGTTTAATGAAGTTGCATTTGCTCTTCATTTAGGGGAAAATTCTTTACCTCTGCCATGATGTACATTGACTCCTGCAAGCTCTTTCTGCTCCTCTGAGTTTGTAAGTTCTAGGCTAATACATCCTAAAATAATTTTTTTCCTGTACAGTGCATGTACTGCTCCTTGAAGAATTGTTCCTTGAAGAATTCTATGCTGAAGAATTGCTCCAGCAGACTTTCTGTTCTGGAGTTTGCTGTTAGCACACGGCATTTTCCCTGAGCTCTCTGGCTCAGCAACTTTATGCCATATGCAGCAATTGAAAGTATTAATAAGGAGTAGGCAGAGTGCTTCATCTCCCTTGGCAGCTTTTTCAGAACCAAGCCAATATCAGCAGATGCACAACTAGCCACTGTAAAACAGGGTTTTGTTTCTTCTCCTGGTATGTGAAATGAGAAACCCACTGAGGTGTTTAAGAAGAAGCCAGGATATTTGCTTTGTGGCTACAAGCTCCACTGCTGAGGGGACTCAGAGCCAGGGCTTTGTGGCTGTGGAGGGCTGTCCTGTCAGCTAGACATACAAGACATGCTCCTCAAACACAATTCTCATGGCACCAGCCTTTGCTTCACCACCTTCACATGCCCTTATGGGTTACAAGGACAGAGCTACTGGATGGGTTGGGACACAGCTCTCCCTGCCCAAAGAAACCAACGACACAACTATTGATTAGTGTACCCATGAAATGGGTATTGACATGGAAATTGTGACTGAATCCATCAGTGTTCTGCTATTCTAATAATGTTTCAATAATTTTAGCATAATGCGCGATTCCCTACTGAGTTGTGACAAACACATACCACTGGTACCAATTTCTTTAGAGAAATATAGTTAAAATATACATTTAACATTTAAAAAAACCCTGTGCCTCCCTCCCCCCTCCTTT
>VZTT01021000.1:16031-77487 GCA_013400855.1 Buphagus erythrorhynchus
GAGCATGTCTCTGTATATGTCAGAGTATCCACATCCTTTTCCAGTGAGTGTACTGTTCCAAAAATAAGCTCTATTAAATTCACAATGAATTCCATGATTATGACACGGGTCTTTCAGGAAGAGTTTGCCTGGGTGAAATTAATTACACCGAGGCAAAACCACAGTAATGTTTCATTCTTCATTTTAAGACAATAAAATACCCCTTTCTCGTTACAAAAAGATATGTAGTCTGAAACATGTTTTCATTTGAAGCTAAAAAGAAGCAAATCTCACTTCCATGTTGTCTGAAACTACATTGCACCTTCTGTATACTACTGTTCTGTAATTTCAGAAAGGATTAGCTTTGCACAACCTGTTTCAGTAACATCCATATATTCACTTTCAACCTGCTGTAATATAAAACATGACTAATAGGCCTTGAGATATTTGGGCTGTAAATGGAAGAGCCAGCTCAACCAGAGCAACAGATCTGTTGCTGGAACCCCAGCAATAGATACAGACTGTGCCTCCCTTCAGCTTTCTCTCCTTTAAATCCACATTCAGGAAATCTGTTGATCTGATAATTTAATTAATTCAGTCACATTATTTTTCAAAGTTTTGCCCATTTAAGTGCAATATCTTTGTGCTCCTGTATTTGGGTCCTTTTAAAATGAGTAATTCCAGTCAGATTCCTATTGGCAAATGCTCCTGAAATGCATGTCTGTGACTGATATTGTTTATAGGGGCTGTGTAGCACAATCAAGGCTTAACAACCTCTGGTTTTTTCCACATCCACATCCTCAAAATACAGCTGTTCTATAACCTTACTAAGATATTCTCTCTTGCTTGTTTCATACATCATTTAATATCCTAGTGCACTAAGTGTTACCTTCACTAGGGTGGAACATCAATATTTAGCATAAATATTCCATTGCTAATATTTTTTTCTTTTGAATATTATTCATGTAAAAAACTCTTCTTCTGTGGACACACTGTTAGAGGCCTAGGAAAATTACAGCCAGGAAAATCATTCCTGGGCTGGAGTTTCTCCTGGTTCTCTCACAGATCTGTTCCCAAGCTGATAGCTTATTCAGCTTCAGTAGGGAGATTTTCTCCCAGGATGATAACTTGGTCAAAATAGAATGGAATTAATAACATTAAGATTAACACCTGGTACCAACCGTGGGACTTGTCCTGAAGTGCTGTTCCAGAGGCATTTTCTCAGTTATCCAATGAGCTACTGTCTTGTCTAAGCGCTGCGGAAGATGCTATAAGTATGAACCATNTAAGTATGACCCATGCTTTCAATAAAATCTCTTTCCTACCATGAGAGGGACCATGTAGCTGTGTGTCTTATTTCCGCCGCTCCAAAGGGTTGAGTCCCTAACCCGCAGCTACATTCTTCTCCCAAAGCAAATAAACAGTTTGTTTCATTCCTTCTTTTCTAATATATTTTAAGAAAGAGCTGATGTCTCCTCCAATCATCCTCACTTTGTTAAACAGGGTTCTGCTTTCTGAGTGTATATATCTAAGTACTAAACATTTCATATGGGAGCCGTTTGACTTAACAATGCAAGTTCACAACTTCTATTCAAAATACCTTATGATAGGTGTTCTAAAACAGTTTGAGATCCATTTTACCCAATGAGGCTTTTTTAGCTAATTAGAAATATGGTTTGCCTGTTATCAGATATATATTGCTATAAAGGAAATTTAAAATCTAGGTCTTACTTCTTATATTTTTGGCTTCCACTCATTCCTCCCTCCTCCAGCTCCAGTAAATCAAAGAGAAAATAAGTGTGTGCATAAAATATGAGGGTGAAAAAGAAACCCTACAATACTAAGGCTTCAATATTTCCATTGATATTTACTCAAGAGTAGCTGCTCTAGTTGCTTAAATGGGAGATTATTTGCTTGTTTTTAACGTCATAATGATGAGGGAATTTCCTTTTTGTG
Organism: Buphagus erythrorhynchus; assembly: GCA_013400855.1. NCBI lineage: Eukaryota > Metazoa > Chordata > Aves > Passeriformes > Sturnidae > Buphagus > Buphagus erythrorhynchus. The sequence continues at coordinate 17,967 of VZTT01021000.1, forward strand.
ATGCCAAACAAGACAAGCAACTTGAGCCAGCAGATTACTGAGAGTAAGGGGTGAGGCCATGGTCAGATGGGTCAGTGTGTGCCCAGCTGTCACCTAAGTAATGCTGATGGGATATAAACCACCTTCAAGTGATATGACAGGTTAGGTCAGTAGGTATAAATGATGTGATGAGACTGAGATGCACAGAATAATTTCTGTGAATGTTACACTTGTTTTAAAATAATAAATTACTTTATTTAAGTAAGGTAATAGGTAACAGAGGAGAATTTTTACTGTAGCTATAATTCTCAGACATTTGATAAGAAACGTGTTAAATGTCTAGAAGCCAAGAAAGCTGTACCTTTTGTAACATAAAAAAATCTAATTATGAAATGTTTGCAGTTGAAGAACAATTCTCTGAATCTCCAAATGCAAATATTTTTATTATCAGATGCCAGTGACACCCTTTTAAAAAAGACTTGATCTCTATGTTGAAGAAATGGAACTGATTGTAACTTTGTAGAGAACTTTAAAAAGCCACAGCTCCTGGTTGAAAAATACCTTCACTTCTTTGTTTTTAAAGCAATGTTGTAATTCAGGTAGTTTGTTTTAAAAAGAGATGGATTTGCAAAATAATAGCACACATAAATGTAGTCATACTAGAAAATCCAAATTATATGCTTGAATTTGTATCAAGGATGCTCTGGAGTAGAATGGTACCTCTGGCAATACAGAGAGAGATTGCTGCAGTACTCATCATGAGGAACTACAAGTGGGGGTTAATGCAGCCCAAGGAGAACAAAAACCAGCAAAAAGACACCTCATTACCAGCAGAGGAAAGCAGGTATGGACCTTCTCATCCATACAGAAGGAAAGTGCTCTGCCTTCTTGAGGACATTTGGGGAGAAGCTCCTCATAAGCAGTTCCTAACCATCTGCTCCTTCTCCAAAGTGAGTCAGTGATAAAGGGTAATATATGATGTCTCCAAAGGAAAAAATAGTCTATTTTTGAAAAACCGAATTTCTGTATTTCAGTACCAACTTTCTTTTTTCCCCCTACATTTGTTCAAGTCAGAAGTTATGCCAACTATTGGAGCCACACAAAGAAGCAAACATTCAGAAAGTTCTGGGTATTTACCAGGGGTCTTAGTTTTCCTTGTCCAGTCAGAAGCTCAGCCCTCATGATAGTATCATGCTGTAGAAAAGCACAATATTAGAGACACCTTGTGATGAGAATTACTGAAATCCCTCTGCCTGAAAGAAGAACTTTTAAACTTTTAAAATAATTTTTCAGATAGAACTTGTATTTCTTTATTGGTAAATCTTTAATTATTGTGTACTACATTATCTGGAAATTAATTTAATCAAAATCTGTCAGCCTTTGGAACAAAAGCTGTGTACTTCTTTCTCTGAGGTGGTGTTTCTGAAAACACAATGTCATTCTACTCTTCTTCTTCCTTTCTAATTTCTTCAGTTGTTCTTCAAATCCTTACTTACATCCTTTCTTACTTAGTGACAATTCCTGTGATCTATCCTTATTCTCCAGAAAGACAAAAAAACAATGATGGTTTTAAAGGTAATGTATGTAAAAAAAAAAAAAAACAAAAAACCAAAACAACCCAAACCAAAATAACAGAACACCCAAAAAACCAAAAAGCTGAAAATGACTGAAAATAAACTTCTTCATTCATATTAATGAATGAAGTGGTTTAAGTAAGTGACATAATATTACGGTAGATGATCAAGAGTGTGAAGCAGAAAACTATTCTGATTTCTGCTGATAATTTAGTCCGTTGTTTTAGTGCTTTCTATGTTACTTCTACTTTTAAAATCTCACTTTATCTGTATAACATTAACTTTTCCTATCTTAGTGTTATCTTCCTCTGAAGTATATAGAACTCAACATACAAGCACGATAGAACTCTTTGGTAATCTTTTTCTCTATTTTGCTAGCTCTAACACATGTTATTTCCTTATTGAGAATTATTGTTTTCTTCCTTTGAGTAGAGCTATAGTTTACACAGTACTATTCTTATCATCAATTTCCTTTTAATGAGCTGAAAATATTTTTGATAATATTTTTTGAACCAGAAACTCAGAATCTATCTTGTCAGAAATTTCCAGTGAAAAAGGAATGCCTTGCAGATACTTGGAAACTTAAGTTAACCATAGTGTTTTCTTCCCCACTCTGCCCCTCTGAAGTCTAGGAAAATTCAGCTAATTATTTCATAATGGAGCTTATACCATATTCATGTAATCAGAAGAGGATGTGATTTATATAACTTTCAAAAAAGCCAGCACTGGTGTTGCTCAAGCCTCAGTTCACATTCTGAGAGGTGCTTGATGTATTTTGATAGGTGTTATCCATATGTAAATGACAGTTCCTGTGTTTTCAGCTTAGGCTGGAAATGCAGGGAGGGTCTGTGGTCTCCTAATGTTGAAAATACATCTGCTGGGAGGGCAAAGTTAGTGAGCACAAGTAGCTGCACTCAAAGGAACTGTTATGGATGCTGACTTCAGTTACAGAGAAAAATTTTTCTCACTTTTCACATTTTTTTCAGCTGTTTCCACAGCACAGTCTCATCTGCCCCTGAAGCACCCATTTTGGTAGTCCTTGTACTAAAAGCTTTAAGTTGTTTTGAGTTAAGAGCAGCACTGGAGGAGTGAGATCAAGTGTTTTGATTTTGTGCTGTTAGCTTTAGTGCTCAGGTTTTCATGAAAGTTTCAGGGGAAGAAAGATCCTTGTGTTCTTTGAAGCCTGTTGAAATCAGAGGGAGTCTTCTTTTGGATTTTGCTCAATATAAGATCTGCCAGGGAAGTTTCAGTAAGTTTTATTTCTTTTTTTCCTCAGGCAGTCAGAACAGGCCTCATGGACATTTTTGCTGTGAAATGATCAAGTTTTTTGGTATCCCCTCAACAGGAAGGTATTCACAAAGAGGAGTGTGAAAATTCAATAAGCTCAGCTGCAAACACTGCTATGTTATAATAAAAAGATACTTTTATTTTGGTGAGAAACAACAATGAATCAAAGATAGGGATGTTTAAATGCTACACATATTTTAATATAGAATTAAGCAGCTGCTGATGTATTTTCATAGCAAGACAAAATATAAATAAATTCTCAAATATCTGGTTAAGAACTTACAGTTGGCTTAGAAACTGAAATTTCTTTATCCATAAAAGTCTAACAAATTATAATTCTTTCAAGTGCTTTGGAGAATATTAAAAATAAATCTGTTAATTTGCTAAATACATGTTTGCTTATATGTAATTTACAATTACCATAAACTTAATTCTGTAGATTTACAGAGCTTAAAGTAAAACATTAAGATCAGCATTGTATCAGAACCTCAGCATCACATGGCCTTGATGGCGTGGTCTTGACGTAAAGGGGCTGGCAGACTGAGTTCATCATATCCCTCAGTGAAGCATTTCAATATTTAGCTATCTGTTCCTTGACAAAAGAATAGATAGCTTTTTTCCAGTGTGAATTTCTTTGCCTTTAGCCTCCAGCTAATAGATACGACTGTGCTATTTTCTGCTCAATTAAAGAGCTGTTAAACAACCATGTACTGTTATGCCAGCCCAGAGGGAGTCTGGCTACCAGAACATATGCTGAACTTCTGATGTGCCTTAGACCATGTTAATTTTTCCTATGGCATCTCTCCATGTGGGGAAATCAAACTTCACTTAATGAATGTTTCTAACCAAGGGCCAAGAAAATTCTCCTGGGAAGGTGGAGGTCCAGCTGAGCTCTGCTGACAGCAGGCTGAAACAACAAACGGGTGACTGTTTCTGTATTTTGGGGGCACTGCAGGTTGTACAAATTTAAAGCAGTGAAAAAAGCCACTGCTCTTGTTCCTGTCGTATTCATTGAATAAATGAAGGAAAAATCGGTAAGAGGGTGAAATACATTTATTTGTAATACAAAGGCAAGTCAGCTTTCATTTGCAAGTTCTTTCATACACTGAAATTTTAGTTTTGCTTTTTGCTTACTAAGGAAAGTACAGACTGTCACTGTATCACAATCCACATGTTCAAAGTCTAGTAAAATCTTAGAGGATGAAAAATTATTCAGAAAGCTCAGGCAACCAGAAAAGATAGGAAAAAAACGACTGAATAAAATACATTTAAACAATTCTGCACTGTGTGTTTTGTACTGTCTTTAGCCCAGTGTCTGTGGGATTAATTATTCCACGGGCATAGTAAATATCCATGGGAAAATCAGATACAAGAATTTCTGTGTTTCTTTTGGCCAGAAGTGCCAAAACAAGCACATATGTAATACTTTTCCCCCTGTAAGTAATACAGAGACACAGTTTTGTGAGTAATTTGAAATTTTTTAAATCAGCATGTTAGATTGCTACACAGTGCTTTCTCTTTTTGGACCTTTATGCCTGGTATTCAGCAAATGAAGTACTTCCTCTGGTTGTGTGTACTTTGCTTTTCCTTTTGCCAAAACAAAATTTTTCATACTCTTATTTCCTAATATTTTCATCATTAATATTCAGCTTTAGAAGATGGGTTTATAAAATCTCAAAAGGCTTTATAAAAATATTTTTTCATAAAAAGGAATAGCAAAATATTGTGCTCATCTTCCAACAGCAAAGCACAGTGCCAGGGTGTGCATTGACACTGTTTCTAATCTGTGTTCAAAAGTATGTGAACACTTAAACGCCCTTGAAACTCACACGCAGCTGTTACTTACTGCCATATTTCCACAGTACTTTTTTTCCCAATAATAGGCATTCCTTTAACTCTCTTCACCATTCATATAAATCAATGCTTTTCCAGTTGAACTGCAGCTATTCATAGGAGGACTTACTTCAGGGTGTTACAATAAACATGCGGATGTCTTCTGCATTATTTTTAACAAGAAAGTAAAATACTGCACTGTTTTGGAATTTTTTTAACTACATAGACAACAGTGTCATGTCAAGCCTTGCTAATGATAAATAAGTGTGGTTCCTGTTCCACTTGCTTTCCAAAGACAGCACTTGAGTTGTCTTCTATTTTCTAATTATTCACTGAAAGTGAAAAGAAATGGCATGCTCTAGGGAGTATAGAATAGAAACAGAAAAAACATATATGTTTTCTAGTATTTTGAATTCCTGACACTGCTTGATGCTTTTCTTATTTCACTATCACTTATCAAGAAACAAAAAAACCAAACAAACAAACAAACAAACAAAAAAAAAAAACAAAAACAAAACCCCAAGCCCCCAAAAAGATCAAACAAAACCCCAAACAAACAAATCTTAACCCCAAATCATTCAAAATAGCATTCTCTTTCAGGAAACAAAATTTCAACTGAAGCATTGATTATGTTCTGCTTTCACCCTATAGTAACCACATATGTCTTGCCTATATATAGTCCCTGTGGAGGAGGCAGGATTGAAAAGGACTGCCTTCTGTATTTATTAATGGACTTAGTGCAGCCTAAGCAAAAATTTAGGCCTTGATCTCTGAAATACAAGCATACAGCTCCGTTTCAGCGATTCTGAAATCAGGAAGGAAATTTTTTGGATTATTTCATTGAATGTCCCTCCCATTCAATGCACAAATTATAGCAATGGTCACACCAAAAAGCCCTTTCTCTCTCCCTCTCTCTCCTCCCCACTCTTCCTCTTGCTGCTATTGTTCTTCTACAATAGTGTTCTTCTTCTGTTCTTCTTCTACATACACAATTGTATATCTTTCACTATTTGTTGCTTCCATCTTTGATAAAATTCTGTGTAGTTAATCTCAGATCTAGTGAAACTACCAGCTTCCCACCATTTCTCTGGGAAGATTGTTTCAATGGCCAGTTCTCACTGCAAAACTTTTTCTCGTTTATCGAATTGGAATCTCTCCAGAAGTAACTTGTACCCATTACCCCTCCTCTTCTCCATGTGACTCCTTGTAAAATATGAGTCTCTATCCTCTTTTGGGGGAGGCTTTATCCTCATGTTACAGTATTTAAAGATAGCCACCCTTCAAATACTGTAACATGGGGACAAGGNGGGAAGCCCTCGTTGGAGCCCCCAGGATCTGCTCCCTTTCTGTGCTGCAGGAGCACTCAGGTCACTCAAACAGAGCTGAGCCCACCAGGAGCACCAGGCCCCTTCCCACAGAGCTGCTCCCAAGCTGGGTAGATCCCAGCCTGTGCTGCACTCCTGCATTCTGCTTTCCCAGGTGCAAAACTGTACACTTGTCCTCGCTGAACCTCACAATGCTCTCATTAGCCCACTATTCCAGCTTACCGAGGTCTTTCTGCAGGGTGGCTCTCCATTCCCAAGTGTCCACTTCCTCACACAGTTTGCTGTTATTGCAAAATTTCACTGGGATACACTTGATCCCATCTTCAGATAAGTTTGCCAGTCACAATTTTCCCTTGGGGAATCCATGCTGTCTTTTCCCAGTCAGGTGCTTCACCTGAAATGCAATAGCCCCCAGGAGGATTTATTCCTTAACTTTCTCACAGGCTGAAGTAAGATGGATGGCTCCACATTTTCCTGGTTCCTCCTTTAAGCCCTTCTTGTAGGTGGGGGTGACATGAGCTTTCTTCCAGACTTTGGGATATTCCGTGATCACAGCTTCTCAAAGATTATGGAGAGTGGCCTCACAATGACATGATCCAGCTTGGGGGGATATCATCAGAGCCCCTCGAGTCATAGGGGTCAAGCTCCAGCAGCAGCTCACACATCAACTCTGCCTTCACTGACAGCAGATCTGTGTTTGCATCAGCCTGGGTTTTCATTCCTGACACTTGGGGCCCAGCAGTGCTGGTTAAGACACATGAAAAGCATGTTGAGAATCTCTGCCTTTTGAATGACTAACTCAACTCCCCCGTTAATAATAGGCCAATATTTTGGAAGTTTTTTGTCCTTCTGTACAAAACGAGGTGCAATTCTTGCCTGGAAAGGAATGGCAGATATACCTTTCACTTCTTTAGACTCATATCTGTTTAATTTAATAAAATCAATAAAATTACAGTGCAAGAATTATGTGGATGACCAAATGTTGTCAGTCAAGCATCAGACAAGCCATCTCAGGCCAGAGGTCAACCTGCATATGCCCTACCTGGGGTGCTGGTTCTCTTCCCACCGACTTAGAAGCAGGAACATGAGAGACAAGGAACAAAAAGTCATGTTTTTCATGTCTGATGCATAGCCAGTGTCAGTGATCTCAGTGCTGCCATGTGAAATGCTGGCAGTGACAAACACATCGACACTGCGGGACAGTTACACCCTCCACCCTCTCCCTTGGTTTCTTCCATTCACCCTTCCTCCCACAATTCCTCATCTGCAATGCCAACAGAAATCCCAGGGCAGACATCTGGAATCGTCCTGGACCCAGCACACAGCTGCATGCTGAGAGCTTTCATTGTCGCTGCTTAATAAGGGTCTCACAAAATGTTTACCCACAACAAGCTTCCTATGTGTACCACTCAGCAATGGGCTTAATCATGTGCCAAGAGCAGGTTTTAAAAACTTTAATATAGCAGGATAACTGTCACTGATAAACAGATAGTGTCAATACAGCCCCATCTGATAAAACTGCTAACCTTGAGCGCTCTCTGCCCAAGAAATGTGACAAAAGGAAGTGCCTTATGCATAGAAGAAATCTTTAACATAAATAAGAAGTGATGTAATTTTTTCTCAGCAAGGATGGCTCATATTTGCCACTGTAGTTGATTTTCACCAGATCTTGTCTGGAGGCGCTCTTATATTGCTCATTTAGTTTGTACTGGTTGATTTTTCATCCATACTACATAAACTAAGACCCAAAATTATAAGCATGCTGGAGATTAAAGCAGTGATTGACACATCATTACATTAATTTGCTTATACCAGTGGCATGAAGAAAGTCCTCAGAACCTGCAGGCATCTTAAGTAGTTTTATTAAATGCCTTTCATGATTCTTCAGGAATTATGTGTCAATCAATATCATACTAAGCAATGCTCTTATAGAGCTCTAGAAGCCTTATCATTCTTGCTCTCGTCATAGTGAGATTTAGTTATTTTACATAAAGATACTAATTTCATCAGAGAGAAATGGGCCAGGCCACTGGCCATATTATAATGACTCTTGGGAAACAAATCATTCATTGGAGGGCTGGAGCCTCAGATAAGTTTCAAAAGAGTTTTAGTCATCAAAGTCTTTATCCACTATAAATTTTGGAAACAACTGAGATGAAAAGCCCTAGTGTCCTAAAAAGGGAAAAGCAGAAGGTAAAAAGACTATTTCAAGCAATACTAGTTCAGGCTGGTAGGCAGACAGCGAGACACGTGAAATGCTTCATTATAACTTCAGCACTTCAGAACTGTAGGTAGGACAGAGAGCTCTCAGGAGATGCAGAGACACTCTGGATGGCCATACAAAGCTTTGCTAAACTGCACTTTCAGGATTTCTCTGGTCTGTTGGGGCAGGAAGTGACTCCATTATTCCTGATTCCTGTAGTCCATTCCAGAATGAGACATGGCAGCACTTCAATCCCCTGTTCATGTAGGTTTTTCTTCCAGAAAAGATCTGTGCTCATGAACAGAGGGCTGCTGTGTGCCCTGCACAGGAGGGTAGGTGTGCCGAGTCCACTTTGGGGTATAAGTTCTCATAGTGAACATTTAGTTTGAGTGTGACCCTCCCACAAAGCAGACAAGTCTTCATTTCTTAGAGAAAATATGTCTCTTGATACAATCATTCAGTCATGAGGAGGTTGAAAATTACTTTCCCCGTAATTTCTAACTTTTGCTCTTTGGTGTTTGCAAACTACTTCCTGAGTAGCCTATGGAGAGTACAGAGCAATGATTAAAAAATGGATTATAATTAAATTAAAACAGAGTGTTGTGTTTGTTTTTTCCAGAACTTACAGCACACAGAAAATAAATTTAATATGAGAGAGGTCTAGATACAGTGGTTTACCTCTGCGCCTCTAACTTGCCAATGGCTAATTCCAGGCTCCAGGCTGCTCTTGTTCAGCAATTTGCCATCACTACTAGCACAATGACCTTCTTCATGCAAGGGCTATTTATTTGTCCTCTTCCCTGTCTTGACAAAACAGCCCCTTCAAAAGAGTCAGGTTACAAGATCATATGTCCTGTCTATGAGGAAGATGTTTTATCTACATAATTTTACCTTTTCTAAGCATTCAGGAGAGCTGCCATCACATGCACATAGGAAGGGACTTCTACATTTATATTTCTTATGTCTACTTGAAGAAAGGGGAAAAGCTTTTGCAACTCATCTGGTTACTGTTGTTTGGACTGAAGCTGATACAGCCTTAGACTTGTGCAGTAAAATAAGACAAATCCCATGATAATTAATAGCTCCTTTATAGAATGGCCCTAGTTAAGACTAATTTCCTATACTTACATTGATAGGAAATACTGCTTACAGTGATGTGTATTTGAATAGCACATGTACCTTGCAATCACTTCAAATGTATGCAAGGTGAATTTTATTTAAGGCCTAATTGTTGATACTATTTCCTATATTGTTCTGAATAGCAAAAGTGTAGTTGAATCTCTCTTTTAACTTATCAGAGATGCAGACAAGCTGAACTGGATTTCACCAGCTCCTTTCCACTAACCTCTGGCCTGAGGACAGGATCAGCTGTACTTTAAACATCTCTGACAGGGAACTGTTCAATCCTTTTTTAAAGACCTACAGAAAGGGAGTTTAGTATGAGAATAAGAGAAGCACTAAAGATGTTAAAATAACTGGTATTTGTTACTTCCTATCTGACAACAAGGATTTATACTTTGTCAAAGTAAGAAATTAGATTGGTTTGATACAGTTTGTTCTAGAAAAAGTCACCTCATGGAAGACGTTTGTTTTACATTTTCCTAATAGATTTTAGCTACATGCAAATAAACAGCATGTTTGCTTCAGTACTTTTTCAGGAGCTGAAGCTAAGCCTACCATTCAATAACTCTCAGGTCCTGCTGTTTTCCTTCCAAAGAAAGGACTGCTATTGTCTTTTCTAGTGGTGCAATGTGTTCTCTGTACTCTGTAAGTTCTCAAAGATAAGCACAAAAAAGCTGAGGCCACACTGATTAGTTCTTTAAGCACCTCAGTATTTCATCAAGCCCAGCCAATGAGTGAGTGATTCATTGCCAGAGCTCTTTCAATGGTTATCAGTGTCTGCTGTGCTGCAGCTAACCTTTTAACAGAGGTCAGATGCAAGAGGTTTTTGAACATTTTACCCAACTCTGTGTTTTGTGTCAGAAACCACTGAATCTGATGAACAGCAGAATAATTCTTTGCTTGCTCTGGCTTTTATTGGCAGCATCCCTTAGAGATGCTTTTTCCTACACATGACATTCCTTGCAAGTTTTATCTTATTCTTCATAGTCTTTCTGATTTTGTTTATACAGTTTCATCTTTATATTTTTTAAACATCCAGAAATCTGCATTACTTCTCATTGTAGAATTCCCTTGGATGTGAGGTCAGTGAAGGGTGCAGGATTTAACCATGTCAACCCATTTTCCCCCAGTTCAGCTGGGAAGTCAGCATGCATGACTCCTTCCAGTTCACTGGAGGAACTGCCAGTTCTCTTTTCCCCTCACACCATTTCCCAGAAAATCTAGAAATTCACTGAAGGTTTGGTTTGGAGAGATGCAATAAAGTAAATTAATACTTCAGAGCTGCCAAAGTCAGGAAAGACCATCTCTTTCCTGTGGCTATATACTCTTGTCATGGATCTTGTGCCAGCTCTGGCAGCTGTTCAACCCTGAAATACTGAGTAAGCCAGCAGGAAATTCAGTTAGTTTTCTGAGGTTTTGCTGAGTTGACCTGACTTATGAAGGAATTTTACATTTGCCTGAATGGGTAGATTGAGTGGCCAGGGCTGGAGTGAAGGGAGTATGGGAAGGAGAGAACTGGAGACAGCACTGTATGTTAGGAGGAGAGAAATGTAAGAAGGCAGCCATTATACCATGGAACAATGGTATGAGTTGACTTAAGTCATCTTTGCAATGTTCCTAGTCTTCTTCCTGAGAGTGCAAAGTGCAGGTTAAGCAGAAGAGAACTAATTTAACTTTTTTAATGAGCCATGTTTTATAAGTAAACATAGCAGTGTGGGTAATCTGCAGCTCTTTCCTATTTTTACCTTATCTGACAAACTGAAAGCAGTCTTACCATTTTAAATTTGTTTATATGCAATAACTCTGTGAACCTCAATTCTAACATCTAAAATTGTTGCCTCCTCTTCTAAAGTGGTGTTATCAATAAGGGCAGTGTTGCATCCTCTGATTTCCTCAATAATAGCAAGTATTACTGATAAGTGCTGAGAGAAAATAATAATGAAGAAATAAGATTTTTTTTCTAATTGTTACAGCTGAAGAAAATTAATTACTTGTATTCATTCCAGGGCAATGGAAGTGACACTGTACAACACTATGTCTTCCTTTGTATCACAAAAAAAAAGCAGAATGGAAAAATGTAAGTATTAGTAAAGATTTCTTCAAATGTGTTTTGCTAAAAGACAATCCTGATTGGGCTATATGAAAAAAAAGTCAACAAAATTAATCTCTTTAATATCTATCATGTTTATAACAGAATTTATGAATACTGAATCAATTGAACACTGTGAACTAGTTCAGTGCACCACAACCAAAGACATATATGTTCACTTTAAGGTAACCACACCACCAAAAGATAAAAAGACACAGGAAAGAAAAGATGATTCTTTCTTACCTAGAACATGATGAATAATATCAAGATGAAATATTATTTGCTATCTGGGACAACCCTCATTATCTCAGAAGAGTTTCTGATTAAAGCAGTGCTCCGACTGTCCTCTGGTGTATGTCAGGTTAGATGTATTGTGCCTACTGGAAATGTGACTCATTTCTGGTGTCATTATTTTAAGGTCTCTGTTTATCTCAGCCTTGTAAGTACACTTTAGACTATAAACATACTTGTCTATATCTTAGGTATAGCAGAAATAAAGGGGATTCTGTTTGTATATGAAAAGCTGAGAGATAAAAACATCCTTCTTATTACTCACATAGGAACTTAGGCCTCCTCTGTGATCAGGAATGAAAAAAAAAAAAGCAACACCTATAAAGACCCAAAGAGTTATTTCAGACTAACTCTGTGTATAACATTAACAACAACACTTGCTTATAAGGAGTTCTGTCAAGAATTACATCACTGTGCTGGCTAATGTATTAATGCATGAATGCATCAAAGAGATCAAAATATCCTTTTAAGCAGTGTTAGACTTAATAAAAAATTAGTTTGCTGGTGTAGAACAGTATCATTAGTCCATAGTTTGTTAATGAATAAAAAAATAGGGCTCTGACTTTTCTTAAGTGTTCAAGTATTCATCAAATTTTGAACATTGTTCTGTAAATAAAATCCAAAGAAGAAAAACAGTAGGGGAAAAAACCCCAAACTCTGTCTCGGAGACGTGCAAGTGAGTCAAAAAAGCTTTTCCCTGCAGGCACCAGAGATCCATGTCTGAGATCTTGTTCTGTGATGAAACTTAAAATGATATTGATTGTGAGTGGTCCTTGGCCTGACTTGTTAGAACCAAACTGGTCTAAACAATATAGCAGTTACTCTGTAATACTAAGTCTGTAATATACAAGCAAAAGAAGACTTGAAATTAGGAATAAATCCCTCCAATTTGATCTGCCTTCACACTCAAAGGAACTCATCTGTAATTATGTTTGTGTATTCTGCATATTTTGACATCCTATCAGTATAATCTAATTAACATTGTTTCAAATTTCATAGGATTATTCTTTAAAATGAAAAAAAAATTAACGCTTAGACAAGCAGACATCCTATCAATAAAAGTATCAAAGGACTTTGTAACAAATTAAACTTGGTAAGATCAGCCCTGAAATTATGTTTATTATCTATCTACATGGACTTGCAATATACAAATTTCACAAAGGACTTTCTTGGGCCTCCTTCGTTCTTCTGTTCTTCTGTTTGTTTGATACTGTTGTACTGCCAAAACAGCCAAATGTTTGAAGTGAAGTTAAACCCACAAGTTTGCACAAGTGGATGCAAGAGATTCTCATCTGCTCAATCTGCAGTGGAATATAAAAGAAAATAATTTGATGCAAACTTTTATTAGTGATCATATTTTGCATGGGAATTTAGACAATTATTTGGTTTTATTTTTGTTTTGATTACAAGAAAGTCTAGAGATAATAAAAATGCCAAGTGCAGCCAAAGCTTTTTTTATTTAGAGAGTTTAGTAATAGGGAAAACAGCTAGAAGGATGAAGCACCATAGCCCCAACAATTTCAGCTTGTTGACAGAAACATCAAAGAATGATAAAAACACAGTAAGAACTGCTATCTAGGAAAAAAAATACAATATGTTACTTTTACATATACTTCCCTAGCATGTCAATAAAATACAAAAAGGAATACCCTGAAGAACTCATTATTCACCAATGAACCAAAAATTGTGATGTATTATTTAAGAAAACGTTTTTTGTCTCTCTCTGTGTTAACTCTTCTCCATACATTTTAGTGATTTTCTGATCACTGAAACATATTGTTCTTGCTAATATATTTTCAAACACAACGGAGTTTGTAAAACTTAACAGTCTCATTTGGGGAAAAATTCTTTTATTTATCCCAAAGACATAGTAAAAATACTTCAGACCTCTAAAATCTTAACAATTATGCTTCATATAGGGCTGTCAGCAGCCATCAGCCATTAAGAAAAGCCATGGCCAGTCAAAGTAATATTCCAGTCTTCAGGGAATGTTTGGTATCATAGGGATGAGATAGCTGAATAGAAGAAGTTGCTGATATTTGGGTTGGAACTTTAAAAACTGCTACAGTTGTGTATCTCTTTACAGTTACCTCTGTATTTATACTATCAAAGCAATTCAGCTCTTCCTAAAAAGACCTTTGCAGTTAGATTGTCAGGGCAGCAGCACATGATGTGATACCCTGTACTTGCACTAACTCTTGTTTGTGGAGGCGCTACAGCCCTTCAGTCCCAGAAGCTCACACCCACACTCACTGCATTAGAAAACTTCATATCCTAATTAAATATGGGTGTAAGTATTTTTCAAATGCATAAAAAGGAAGTGGAATGTCAGAAAAATATTGCTAACTGATTGTTACCTTTCAACCTGAAAACACGTGGGTTTTGTACCTCAGGCAGGATACTGCTAAAGAAGTTTTTTGGGCACTAACACTGCAGAAAGGCTAGCTGGTGTTTCATAGAACATCACAGCAGTTAGCATGACCAGGAAGTCATGAAATAGCAGAAGCTGTTTTGATGACATGTAAACAGTCTCAATCACTTCTTAGATCCAATTCAGCATGTTGTTAAAGATGTTGCATATTGTATGGGGTAGGACAACTCCAGTTATTACAGGTTAGGGTCACTTAGCAATTTTTGTGCTATTTATGCTATTTATTTGCAAAAATATGTCACTTATTGATCTCAGTTTCATAGGTGACTTGAATTTTGGTATGAAGGTGCCTGCATGTAATCTGACTTTATGTATTATTAATAAATAATGTATTGCTGTTTATAATTTATAATATTATAAATTAAAATCTAATGTAATGTGGCTTCTAGTACAAATAAATCAATCTGAGAATTCTGAAGGCAGAAACTGAAGCAAAGAGGAGGTGCTGAAGTGCATCATGACAGCACACTTCTTGTGCCACACTGGGAGTGAACTGCTTATTGTTGATCTTGAAGTCTGATGCTTTTATTTCTTGAAATGTGTGAGGTCTGGCCTCACTTGTCATCTGGTATCCAGAGGTAGGATTTAGGACAGGAAAACTCTGCAGAAGGGTCTGGGCAGGCTGGATCACAGGTCAAAGCCAATGATGTGAGTTTCAACAAGGCCCAGTGCTGGGTCCTGCCCTTGGGTCACAACAACCCCAGGCAGTGCCACAGGCTGGGACAGAGTGGCTGGAAAGGACCTGGGGGTGCTGGTGACAGCAGCTGAACATGAGCCAGGGTGTGCCCAGGTGGCCAAGAAGGCCAATGGCATCCTGGCCTGGATCAGCAATAGTGTGGCCAGCAGGAGCAGGGCAGGGATTGTCCCCCTGTCCTGGGCACTGCTGAGGCCACACCTCGAGTGCTGTGTCCAGTTCTGGGCCCTCCCTGCAAGAAAGGCCCTGAGGGGCTGGAGTGAGTCCAGAGAAGGGAACGGAGCTGGGGCAGGGTCTGGAGCACCAGTGCTGTGAGGAGCAGCTGAGGGAGCTGGGGCTGTTTATCCTGCAGAAAAGGAGGCTCAGGGAGACCTTAGCACTCTCTACACCTGCCTGGAAGGAGAGTGTGCCCAGGTATGTGTGGGTTGGCCCCTTCTCCCAGGCAACCAGCAGCAGGACAAGAGGAAATAGCCTCAAGTTGTGCCTGGTGATGTTCTCCAGACATGAGAAGAAATTGCTTCATAGAAAGGTTTGTCAAGACCTGGACTCCTCAGGCAGGCAATGAATTCATTAACCCCTGCAGGTATGTAAGGAAAGGCAGGCCATGGCACATAGCCCTATGGTCTAGTTGACAAGGTGGTGATTGGTCAATGCAATGGACTCAATGACATTTGAAGTCTTTTCCAACCTAAATGGTTTTGTTAATATGTAATCTGTCAGCACAGACTAAACAGTAGGGCCATCTCTTCAGAACAGCAGGTTACATTTTCGTGTTGGGAAAAAATAATCACTGCACCAGCACCACAAGTATAAGTATCAGGCTCTGCGAAATGATGAGGTGGTTTACCAGCAGTTTAGCTATATCTCAGGATGTATTTGCTTGCATATCAAGATATATTCTGTTGTATCTCAAAAGTACGTACTAGAAATAAGCGCAAATATAACTGTAGCACCAACACAGTGCAAAAATGCAATCTAAAGTCCGCACATGGCCCTCAACCTCAGAATAATGCCAGAGACGTGACAAAACCTGGTGAGCTGGTGTGTTTCATTCCCTGTCCTCTGAAGATCCTGGGCCTGATATCTGGGTACAAGCCACGAAGTGCCTGGCTTCTGGTGGGATGAGTGGAACACTCCAGCCTGGGTGCCTGACAGAAGGGTTTACATAAAAACCCTTTTCCTTTCTGTACAGTCATGCATATGTTAAAGAGGTCACTTGGGGCATGTATTAAGGTTTCACAGAACAAAAGACCAGCCTTCAAGCCCACACTAGAGATCAGAACCAGGGTGTTTAAATGAGCATTTCCACAAAAGTTTATGGTAGTCTCAAATCATAGAAGAGATGAATTCACTGCTACTAGAGGCATGCCCTCTCCAATAATGAGCACAGAAAAGCCTAAAAGGAATAGACAAGGATGTTTTACTGTGCACCATTTGACCACTGCTATGCTATTACCTTGATAATGACTTCAGTAAATGTAAAACAACACTTACCTTGCAAGTCCTTTTCCTGTTGTAATTATAATCCTTCCTACCATTTTCAGCAGAGAAAGAAACCATGCACTTCAGATGTAATTAATCTTAAAACCTGAAAATCTGTAAGAGGAAGAAATATAATACACAAAGAATTATTAGAGTACTGTCCTCAAGTCAATGAAGACACCAAGAGCTCCAACAGGATATTCAATGAGATCTCACATTAGGAAAGCTAGAAATGATTGTCCAGGCTAAGATTGAAGGAGACAAAAAGAATTGTTGCCATCTTCTTCAAAGTGGCATTACTGAAAATGAAAATGATCCAAGGAAAACTAACCATTTTATTAATGTAAATTCATCAAATATGGAAAAGAAAGTTGGCAGAAAGTTGCCAGAACCTATAGCATAAGTGGAAATGTTCAGTTTCTTTACTGTTGATGTAAAATTGATCCAAATACGAAATTTAATTGAAAATAATAATAATAATTGTGAGATATGAAATAGTATACCAGGTCAGCTGTAACACAATGTTCGTTCTAAGTAGTAGTCCTTCAAATCTGAGCATATGGTAGAAAGCAACCTTTCTGTGACAGCAACACATTCAAAGGATATGGTGTCTTAAAAACACACATGTCCACTTGGTTCTATTCTGGTCCTTAACACTGCCTGCTTGCTTAGATCAGCATCTCTTACAGTCATTGTAGCCATCTGCTGTACAGCTGGAAGGTAAAAAGCTGAGGTTTAAATGCACATCCCAATTCAGGTAAAACTGACACTTGGAAAAGATCTTTGCACACCACAGATAGTAGACCATGGTGTGACAAGGAAGACATCTTTAGACTCTTCCACATAGAAATTAAGATGTAAGTTGTATGAGCAAGAGATAGAGGCACAAATGCACTTTAAAGCTTTAAAGCTAACTCCTCAGCTGATACATGGAAGTAGGGAGAAGGTTTCACTGCCATAAAATGTGGTCTCATGAAAAATCTGTTTTAAAAAGTGGTTCTTTCCTTTCTTTCTCAAAAAGACATAATTTTGGTTATCTTCATATTTTGGTCCCTCCAAATGATTTTTTCACTGTGCTTTTAAAGTTTAAAACAAGATCCATCAAAACCAGCATGAGTTTTCAACTGCAGAAAATCCAGGATGCATTCTATTAATTTTTCCAGATCTATATTGGAATTCTTTAAGAGTTCACCTGTGTATCTAAATGGGCATAAACTATGTCATTGACACTGGCATCTGGATGAGTACAATTAAGACTGGAGAAAAGAGCTGTGTTCTGCTTTAGCTCCAGGCCTACCACTGTTCATGGTGCAATCTGGCTCTGGCCAGGTTGACAGTATTGAATTCATCTCCATCTCCACATCATGAAGTAAAGAGAAGAAAATTTGCCAGACAGTCTGTTTCTGTTCTCCTAGGAATCAAACATACTGTGGTAATGAGCAAAAAGGTAGGTGCAAAGGAGTGCTCTTTATTGCAAAACCAGGTCTTTTTAAGCAGTTAGCCAGTTATCAGTTTACATCGTTTTAAGACACAACTAGCTCAAGTCAATCAACCACTACACACCACGATGTGGACATCCAGCAGTCACACAGCACACCTCTCACGTCTCTCTATTCCAGCTGAGCCACTCTCCCATAGCTCCCTTCTACTTACCTTAAGTAACAGGTCAGAGCAATCACAAGATCTTCCCTTTATAAAGCCTTACCTATTGGCAACACCAACTGACACAAATTTTTAAAAGGCAAAGAAAATATGTTGAATTCTTGGTCCTGTTCTGGGTNCTCAAGTCAATCACCCACTACACACCACGATGTGGACATCCAGCAGTCACACAGCACACCTCTCACGTCTCTCTATTCCAGCTGAGCCACTCTCCCATAGCTCCCTTCTACTTACCTTAAGTAACAGGTCAGAGCAATCACAAGATCTTCCCTTTATAAAGCCTTACCTATTGGCAACACAAACTGACACAAATTTTTAAAAGGCAAAGAAAATATGTTGAATTCTTGGTCCTGTTCTGGGTTTGTATGGACTGGCTTTCACTTTCCCAAGGCAGCAGTTTGCAACAGTCAAAATACAACTATTGGTCATCAGACTCTTCCAGCACTTTTAATTATTTATCTTCAGTTCAGCAGATCTGCACTGACCTCAGTGATGGGTCTTTCCTATTGCTTCTCTGAAATGTATCAATTTCTTCATACTTTCCCTCATGCTAAAGGTGCAGATTTTGTTGATTTTTTTAATGGAGAGGCGAAAGCTAAACCAAGTCCTACCATAGATACAGCTGCATGATCATGGGAGTGCAGCCCTCCCTCCTGATATCATTCCCTGCTTTCCATTGTGCTACTTTATTTTTTTTTTCAAGAGGGCCTACAGTGATATTCAGCAACTCTGATAGACAATATGTCTTCTTCACTTAAGTCTTTGGGGAGATAAATTTGAACTGCTAGCATACACAGTGCCTGAAGCTGAGGAAGACACAGATGCCAGTCATCTGCTTGGCTACATTCCCTCATAGAAAGACAGCCTTCTCTGCTCTGGAAACTTACCAAGACTGTTTAGTGTATATTAATTTTTTATTGGACAATATCTCTGTGCTTTACTGTACAGAAAGAGTCATATTTCTTTCTTGTCCTTCAGCTGCCTCCATCTGTCCTGGAAATTCTGCCAACACAGGACAATAGTCAGTGGGACTAAAGTGAGTACTGAAGTTAAAGTGCTTAAAACAGCTTGAGAAATCTGCATGCTTGAGCATTCACAGCCAGTAGTCCTGAGGGATCCTGGCAGGTGGAAAAGGGCCAGGAGAGCCTCCTGGAGAATCTTGCACAGCTACACTCACATCTATTTATTTTAATTAAGTGAAGACATTCTATATTTTTGTAGTCTGCATAATGGCATTCTGGCATTCTTTTGAAGCACTAACATGATTTAGACTTGATATATGACTGAATAGATCAGTGGCAAACTATGGTGCAGAAATGACTGCACCCAGTGAATGCATGTGTAAATCCTGGGATAACTTGAGACAATTTTTAAAAATATCATCTGTGCAGAGATTTTTTGGTGCAATTTTTCCTATTAATCTCTAGTGAAATCTCTAGTGACTGAACTTGATGAGATCAGGGCAAAGATGTTTTAATCCAGTCATCCTGTGTGCTGTGTGTGCCCTTTCTCCCTCTCTCTATTGCAACAACTCTGTGCTATGACTGGGGCAGAATAATCAGTGTGTCCCCCATTTTTCACTAATGAGAGTGTTATGATATCTTTTATGTAGAATATGTCAAAAAACATGTTCCCTTCAGACACTATCAGATGTTGTAAACAAACTGTGTCAAATTGCCACTGAATATTGGAGTGAGTGTGAAAAATAAGGTGGTCATTTCCCATCTACTGAGTAAGTATACAGCCTTCTCTAGTTCTACTATATCTCAGAGGAAACATAATTCTAAACCAGAAAATTAGTTTTACTGTACCTTTCCTTTCTGCAACCATTTGTAGGGCCGTGGTTTGAAGTCAGCAATGCTGGTGAAGACTTAGCTTTTACAAAAACAATTCAACATTGAAATAAGAGAAACTCAAGTATTTTGCTCAGACTAATTTGCATGTACCCTGCAAAATACAACTGAAGAAGTTTCAGTGTTCTCATTACATATTATATAAGACTGGAAATCTACTTTCTGTTAGTCTAATCAATGATCTGGTTAAAAACCAAAAAGCATGCACTGGAATTGCTTGTCACAAGTCTGCCATTATATTCAGATGCAACCTACCTGAAGCAATCTGAAAGCTTGCTTTACTAACCCCTGGCAGCCTTTCATTTTTCTTCTTGAAGCACTGCATATCACTTATCAGCAGCATACTGCCATAAACTTAGCCTCAAAGCTTGGGATGGGAATCCCTTGGAACAACCTTAGCTGATCCTCCCTCTCTCCTTCCACTCACCAACTATGGGTCCACAAGTGATATTTTTTCAACAGGTTTCAGATTTGCCATAAGCACCAAATCAGATACAACAACTTTGGTCACTGAAAGATCAAATCTGAATTGTGTGACTTGTGTATTTTCATAATTGAGGTTTTAACACGTTAAACTTTCTGAGCTCTTCACTAAGAAGCTGTGAAACGCTTTTTGTGGTGAGAGCTATGAGCATGGCCCCAGCAGAGGGGGCATCCCCTGCACCTGCAGGCACTGGCAGTACTGCACACCCGTCCTGCCCCTCAGCTGGGCACCACTGCACAGAGCATCATGCAAGGGAGCAATGGTAGGATGCAGCAAGTTCATTTTGCAGCACCAAGCAAGAAGATGATAACCAAGACAAGACAAAAAGGGGAGACTTGCACCACTTTGCACATTCCCTGCCTCCCCTGTGCTAACCTTAGCAAACTTATAGTCTTGTGTTCAGATAGATCAGGTCTTTTATTTTATATATTTTTATTTTATATACTTTTATTTTGATTAGTATTCTTAGCTCATGTAAGGAAAACAGAACGGTGCAAAACTGGTGCTATAAAAACATGGGAAAGTTATGAATGGATAAATAAATAAATTAATTTGCTCTATAAAATGTAAGAAATTGCTATGTAAATCCTTTGGAAAATACTTCTTGGAATATACTTAAGGCACAGCTCTGTTACAGAATTCTCTTACAGCTATAGCCCTGTTGTCAGGGTCAACAGGAAATTTCAAGTCAGTAAAATGAACAAGGGCTTAAAACTACAACTATTTACAAATGTCGAATTTTAGACTTTTGAGCCCATGTTTACAAACCCAGCTAAGGATAACTCATTATTAAAACTATTGCTTAGCTTCCTGCCCTGCCACTGCAAGAAAGCAGGACAGGGTCAACAGGAAATTTCAAGTCAGTAAAATGAACAAGGGCTTAAAACTACAACTATTTACAAATGTCGAATTTTAGACTTTTGAGCCCATGTTTACAAACCCAGCTAAGGATAACTCATTATTAAAACTATTGCTTAGCTTCCTGCCCTGCCACTGCAAGAAAGCAGGACGTTGCTATTGCATGCAATTGGTAGTAAAAAATAATTTGATATAGTAACTGTATCTGACTGGCTAATTATAGGTAAAGAGCTAAAGGATCTTCGAGAAGTCATTTATCTCATTTCTGGCAGATGCTATCCTAAGCTTCTTGAAAAGACCTCCAATATTATGTATATAAAAGAATATTCCACAATATTCATGACAACTGATCAATCTAGTTCAAATTCCACAAGCTCCCCATTTCATTATGGAGTTGTGCATGCTATAAGAGAGGACTGTTTCACAACTGAATATCCAGCCATGTAAAACCTGTCAAAAAGCTTGCAAGGCTCTCAGCTGGCAAATTCCTCTGACATCAGACAGACTTTCTGGCAGATGGCGACTGCTCTTTCACACCACACTACATTTCTCAAGGCTTAATATGTATTATTATGTTTTTAAAAATAATGACCATTCCCATTGGTGAATTCACTCAATACACATTATATACTTCACTTTATGTACTTAAAGAAACAGCAGTAGAGACAAAATGGGGCTTTTTTCAAGTTTCATTAGTGTTTTCAATGCAAAATTCTTTCCATCATTTTCTACTAGATAATTCAAAGGTAAAAAAATTTTATCTTTTCGTCTATGTTTCTGAATACATGCATAAATTTATGGACAGAACTAGCTCTAAACACACTGAAGTGTATGAACTATAGAAGACTGAACCACCAATTTAACAGATCAAAAATACTCTCTACATTACAGCTGTGAACATAACTGATTAAAGGCTATCAGAAACATGGAAAAACAGGAAAGGAAAGATATTGGTTCCTGCAATCTCAGGAGGTCGCCTTCATGCTTTTGGGATTTAAGGCAAATTTAGATCATCAGTGGATTTCCTCCATAAACTCGCATTGTGCGTCTTTCCCTGTAGTGGGTTGACCCTGGCTGGGTTACAGGCACCCACCAAAGCCTCTCTATCACTCTCCTCCACAAATGGACAGGAAAAGGGAATATAACAAAGGGTTCATGTGTTGAGATAAGACCAGGAGAGATCACTCACCAAATACTGTCAGGGGCAAAACAGACTCAAATTAGAGATACTAATTGAATTTATTGCTAACAAAATCAGAGAGGATAATGAACAGTAAAATGAGACTTTGAACACCTTCCTCCCACCTCTCCCTCCTTCCCAGCTCTGCTGCTTTCTCCCTAGCATCACAGAAAGAGATAGGGAATGGGAGGTTAAAATGGAGGTTGTGGTCAGTTCATCACACATCCCTGCTGGTGCTCAGGAAGAGGAGTGCTTCCCCTGCTCCAGCATGGGGTGTCCCCCATGGGAGACAGTTCTCTATGAACTTCTCCTGTGTGAGTCCATCCCACAAGAAACAGTTCTCCATGAGCTGCTTCAATGTGGGTCACTCTACCGTGGAGTGCAGTCCTTCAGCCACAGCCTGCTCCAGTGTGGCCTTCACCCTCCATGGGTTCACAGCCTCCTCTTGGGCATCCACCTGCTCTGGCCTGGGTCTCCTCCAGGGGCTGCAGGTGGATCTCTGCATCCCCATGGCCCTCCATGGGCTGCAGGGGCACAGCTGCCTCACCATGGGCTGCACCAGGGGCTGCAGGGGAACCTCAGCTCTGGCCCCTGGAGCACCTCCTGTCTCTGCTTCTCCACAGATCTTGGTGTCTCATGTATTCTCACTCTACTGTTCTCTGGCCACAATTATACACACACAATAATTTTTCTTCTTCTTAAATCTGTTATCACAGAGCTGGTACCACCATTTTTGATGAGCTGAGACTGGATCTGTGGGACCTGGAGGAACCTTTCGGCAGCTTCTTACAGAAGCCACTCCTGTAGCAGTCCCACTAACAAAACTTGGCCATACAAAGCCACTACATCCCCTTAAAAACTTTTATCTGTCTGGTATTTTCCTTTGCAGCACTGAAATTAAGTAAAGATTAAGGGAATTTCACTTTTTCGGGAAACATTAATTGGTAGGGAGGAGCAAAATTCCTAATAATATTACTACAAGCAATTCTGAAAAATGCGTTATTGGAAACATAGAGATGAGCTTATAAAAATGTTTCATGATAATAATACCATGTTTCCTGAAAAATGTCAATTATATTCCCTTATAAGAGACAAGATTGAAATAACAGTGTTATAAAGGTATGAAAGATGATAGAAGAAAATTAGATATCTGATATCAATTCAAAGTGGTTCAAAATCAAGACTTCCTTAGAAAATGACTGAAATTGCCAACACATCATCAAACAGCTCTCATTTGAAATGTAGTTAAATTTTGGCTTTACATTTTGGAATGCACTAAATATTACAACCTTCAATGCTGTTACAACACAGCAAATTCATAACCATGCTCAAAAGAACAACACTCAGGAATCATATTATCAAGTAAAGGAAATATATAAGCCTGAAAACTTCACAAACATCAGGTTTTCAAAGATATATAAGCCACTTTTCTATTCTATGGGCTATATCAAAGCAAAATTTTCCTGCCATTTTCACCATTAAATAGTTCATATAGTTAGTGTGTACATTAGTATGACGTAAAAACATAAAATTATTGGAAAATTAATTTTGATTCCAATAAGATACTGTTTTTTGTTGTTTTTTTTTTAATTTAAATTTTCACATGGAAAGGCTTGTTAACAACACAAATAAATATTTTTAAGAACTGGAAGTTCTCCATTCCTTAACAATTCTGGATCAGTTGCTGTGGAAATCCATGAAAAGTGTTAGTACTTTGCCGGCTTAATTTTTACTGTAGGCACAGAAGCTTATTAAAACTTTCTTGCCGAAAATGTTTATAAATGCCACATTTCCCTGTTTGTCAACAGTGGTAGGTATTGCAACACTTAATAAATTTGGGAAGGGTGTGCCAGCTTGATGTTTAGAAAAGGATTAACGTATATCTAAAGTCAGCAATCCTTTGAAGCCTTGTGAGGCTTCAGAAACAAAGAAAAAAGTTCTTATACTTTGAAGTGTCAGCAAAAAGGTGCCATCACACATCAAGAAAAATTGTTTGCTAAAGAAATGAAACATCTTTATTTGCTAAAATCACAAATACTTATTCACATATTTAAAAATATGGGTATTAAGAAGTCCAGTCAAATCAGTGCAATGATTTACACTTGAGGTTAAACAAGGAGCAATAAGTGGAGTTTTTTCCCCATCTGTGGTGTACTCTTTGTATGACCTGGTGATTGAATGGATGTCATGGTCACTGACTTGCCGTTTCAGGGAGATGGAGCATGTTGCATTCAATAAGCACAGAACTAAATAGTCTGGCCAGCCAACATGCTTCACTAAAGTAAGGAAAAGTTACAGCAAGACTGTCCATACCAGTCCTTGTCAAAAGGCACCAGTGGCAGGCATGTGGCCTCACCCCACTTCCCTTAAAACCATGCTCTCCTCTGTCCTGCCACACCAAACACTGACACCAGCCTTGTGCTGACCATTCTTACATCATGCAAGATGTCAGAACGAAGAGACCAAAACCCATCCTTCCAGACAGAAAATAGAGAAGTGGAATTCAGAAGCTCCTACACTGATGTCACCCTAGCATTCAAGGGAAGCTGAAGAGGAAACCTTAGGACAAAGCAGACTTACTGGAGGAATGCACACACAGTCATGTCAGCACTGTGAGCTCCTTTCCCTGACCAAAACCCAACTGTGCTCACTGTCAAAGGCTGCTAGGCACCTCTGGGCTTCCTACAGGCTCCAGCAGGGACACGCACAGAAGGCACTTCGAGGGAAGATTCTCAGTTTTGTCCTTTTTGTTTCCTAAATTTGGTGTGAAGCAAAAATACTGAATCTCTATCAACTTGCTTCTAAGTTGTCAATAAACAGACATTTCCTAAAACCTGTGACTATGTGGGTTTCCACCTAATGGAAGGTGTCTGGATCCATTTTGAAACAGATTTCTGGGACGTTTCTGAGCTGCTAGCTACGAATACAAGGCTGCACTCTACAAGTGGAAGTCTAACAACTTTAACAGCTTTTATTCTTTCTGTTCCAAGCTTGACATACATAATTGGAAATACTAATTGAAATCACCTGACTTCCAGAAAATTGGTGTTGCTGTGGCATTTAAGCAATAAAAATTTTGTCATGGTGATTTTAAATTTTTTCCAAGTTTTGTGTCTTCACAGATACACAGAGGAGAAGCACAAACATAGCCCTATTAATATTCCAGCTATTGCTTTCTAAAGAACAGCTCCTTGGTGAAATCTGTAAGCCCTCCAATGCTTGTAGTACTTTGTTTATTCAGGGTCTTAAATTGTTTCAGCGCTTACAGTATAATTGAGAAAGAAATAAAGAGTCCAAGTGTAATACATTTTTTTTTTTAAATGAAAACTCTGGAATTTTGAACTACACAAACTCCAGTTTTTTTCATACAACTGTGAACATTAAGTTTTTATCACAGATACTTGCTGTACCAAACTTTATCAGTAGAGACAGCTGCAGAAGACAGCTAATTTCAATAAAAATTAGTTTAGAAGTTAGCATTAATTCAAAAGTTACCAATCGGGCTTTAAAACCACCTTAAGCATAATCATGACTCTTAAGTTATGAAATTTTATTTCCTTCTTCATCAGAAAATATTAAAAGATATTATCGCATATGTAATATCCATAAAATACTCTATACTCACTTTCATGTGCTTTGCTATAAATGTATTTTAGATTAAATTCAAGTATCAGCATAATCCCTAATTCCTCTTAGCAATATTAAAAGAAATCCAACAGTTTTAGTTATTTCTCATCATGTGAATGAAAGAAATTTCAGAGAAAAGGGTTTGAATAAAATCCCTACTATAACATCCAAGCTGCAAATGCAGAAGAAACAGGTAATTTTTTGCACACTTACCCAGAATCATGTGCATATGAACCAGTGCAAACATTCATCCTCCATATCCTCCTCTCAGGTCAGTTGCTACACCAGCAAAGTACTGCCATCATCCCTCTCATCCAGTGAGGTGCAGGGGCCACACAACTCTCACCTGTTACCTAGACAGTTGTCTCCTTTGGGATTGGTGTGCTCAGACACCTACAGGGATACACACCTAAGTAGGCTGGCTCTGGCAGGATTTGAAGCTTTATTTTGGTTCTCCATTTTTCTAACTCCAAGCCATTAGCTGGAAGCACAGAGGTACACAGTGTGTTAAGGTAAATGGTTTCTCCAGCAGAGTTGATGTGCTCCCACTGGTATCCCAGTGCCTGTGAACATGGTCCTGGTGTAGAGGGAGCCCCTGTGTAAACCAGTCTGGGACTGATGTGGAGGTAGAGGTAAGGGACCTGGGTGTCTGGGAGGCAGAGGGCTGCTCCTTGTAACATGCTCCATTTTTTTGGTGCTCCTGCTGTGCTGAGGAGTCACACTTGTTTTACACCCTGAGGAATGTGCCCACAGTGTGTAAGGAATTTACACAATTTTTCATAGTGAGCTGAGCAGATGACCAAGTTCAAGGCTCAAGGATCAAATCTGAGGATGAACTTGCTTTGCAAAATACTGATAAACTCTCCATGTATGTGTGTGTTAGGTCTGAGCAATAGTTTTTCAAACAATGGGACCAGCTCAGCAAGGATCTCTTAATTATCCAAAATCAATCATTGCAACTTCAATTTTTTCATTTTATTAATAGTTGAGTCAGAAGTTATTACTATAACTGTACAGAAAAGTATGAAATCAATAACACATACTGAGCTGTGGAACTTTAAATAAAAAATATCATCTTTGAAACCATCAAATACTTAACTTGTACTTACAGTTTATCAGAGACACTCAACGAATTTATGTAAGAACTTTTCTTGCAGTGTTTACTTATTCATGGCCCTCAGTGGTACCAGGCCCCATTTCCTCAACGAGAGGAGGTGACATTTGTTTCTCCAGTCTGCACCTTGGACAGTCCCAAGAGCAGGTTTTATCAAACAGTTATACTATGTATGGTTGAAGAAGAAAGCAAGTGGTACTAGCACTCACGTCATTCTGCCTTTCTGATTAATCACTAGCCACAAAAGCAAATGACAGAAACAGCTTAAGCCACTAGAGACACCAGGGCAGCTTATCATCTACTGAAAAGTGTTAATAGTTGTGCTGATTTTGAAAACTTGGTCTTAGGAAGAAAGCACTGCACTGACTGACACCAGCTTTCACTGCCCGGGAGCAGGAACCTGCAGTGCTTTAAACAGCACATCACACTGACGCCCAGCACAGCACAGACTCATGCTGACTTGTACTGTATTTTATGCAGTTCATCTTTTCCAAACCCACCATCTTCCTTTTCCTTCCCTGGAGCTGAGACAAGCAGTGCCATCAGGAACACCTGGAATTTTAAATGGGAAACAGTACTACCTTAATAGTTCACATCACACTAAAGTGTGCCTTTACACTGTTCTGCTTTCAGCACCCTGGAAAGCCTAGGAGATGTACAGCAAAGTCAGTGATCAAAAAGACAGGAGCAGAACTGCTGTTTACAGTTGAATCCCAAAAGTGGCATTGCTTGCCACTGACTACTAAATAAAGATTTCCTAGATTATCACCTTTTTACTTTCTTATCTTCGTGCTGACTCAAGTTCTAGGTAGTACCAGTCTCCAATATAGATGGAAAAGGAAAATAATAGCAAAGGTAGAAGGAGAGAATGCTAGCTAGTCGGAATTAGTATGAAGACAGAAAGACAGAGGTTTTTTTAAAACATGCTTTCTAAATATCTTCATATTTTTTTATGTTCATTTTAGATACCTTCAGGGGTTTTTTTTCTTTTTTCACCTTTTTTTTTCTTTTTTCCTTAATTCAAGTCTTTTAAATTGATCTTGTGCATTGCTTTCAGGGCAGGAAAAAATTCAGTACCCCATCTGCCCTCTTTTATCTCAGCTTAAGAGTTTTGGGATCTTAAATAAGATTCGGTTCTAACTTGTCTTCCACTGATAAAAATGCTAGAACTTACTTGTCTCACAAGAAGAGTTTTCTGAAGTACATGGACCTGGTTGGTCAGCCTGGTGCTCT
Organism: Buphagus erythrorhynchus; assembly: GCA_013400855.1. Taxonomy (NCBI): domain Eukaryota; kingdom Metazoa; phylum Chordata; class Aves; order Passeriformes; family Sturnidae; genus Buphagus; species Buphagus erythrorhynchus. Next base: position 46,288 of record VZTT01021000.1, read on the forward strand.
GTGTATGCAGTAGCTATCAGCTGAGTGCAATCCTTAAGTAAAAAGTTGTCTACACTATCATGCAAAACAAATTTTCCTGAATATACAGTTAATGTAATGCTGGGGTCAGTTTTCTATTAATTACCTAAGATTATATCCTTTAACTTTAAAGATCTACACATTGTCCTTCTGTGTATTTAATCCTATACTGTTCAAAAAAGCAATAAAACAATGTCATTGTTAGCACTGATAAAATAGATAGCAAATATGACATATGAATCAGTAAAAAAAGGATGTCCTTCTTTCTTCTTACTGCTATGAAAAATTAATAATTTTTCTGACATCATGCATGTTCACTTAGTAGCTTATCTGAAGATGCAAAAATATGTTTTTAAGATTAGATTCAAATTACATTATTGAAAATAAAGGATTTTCCTTTTTAATATTAGTCAATGAGAAAAACATTTCAAGAAAAAAGAATGGAAAAAAAAAAGATCAGGCAAATGGATCCTATTAGTCATGGTATCACTCCTATTTAAGAAAATTTTAAAAATTGTTTTAAGAAAATTCTATCCATTTATTCCAATAAATGAAAACACTGTGATTTGGGAGATAGCAATTTCCTGCACAGAGAGAAAAGCAACAGAGAAAAGAATGACAAAAAGAGGATGTAGATGTGATAGAGGAGAAGGTTTGTTAGCTGGAATCAACATTATAACAGAGGTTTTTCTCCATTATAGGCTGCCCAGACTTTTGGAAACTTGTTATCTATCACCATGATTTTCACTTTTATTCTTTTGTCTTTTCTGAGTTATCATCCACTACAATACACTAGATTTGTCAGAGAAAATTAGCAAAGACTGACTGGCTTGCATAATCTTTTCTTAATATCCCCAGAAGCTGAGTTCAGAGTCACCAGTTTAAATTCTACATCTTTTTTCTTTTTCTTAAGGGCTATGTTTAGTTTCTCTCTGTATCCTCTCTGTAAATCCACACAAAGAAGAAACATTACCAGATACTTCACCTTTATAAACTGTATAACTTTCCTTTGCCTATCTCCATGATTTGAGCTGACAAATTACTTTTCAAAAGCAATTGCTTATGCCTTTTATTTCATACTCTTTTGTTACACTAGACTCTAGATGGTGTCAAGTGGCACAGTTTCTTCTGGTATCAGCACCAACTTACATCAGCTGAGATCTTGGACCTTTCAATTCCTCAGTTTTTATGTTTATTCACACCTCCCCACCCCACAGGGATAACTCTTTTATTTTAAATACCATGCTGTTCTTACTGTCTATGCCTTTTATCATCCTCACTGGATTCATGAACCACAAATTACATTCATGTTGGATATGTACCTCTTGGATATTGCAGTGTTTTTACAATGGAATCAGAATAAGCATCAGCCACCATACATGTTTGGTTTTAGGTTTTTTTTTTATGTTGAAGACTTGAAGTTAAAAACTGTGTCTTTCACCTACAAGCAACCACCTTCACTTGGTAGCTCAGTTCTACCCCTGCAAGAATTACTGTGGAGATCCAAACTGATAAAATACAGTGATTCCTGTGCTGGACTGGAGGACTACAGCTTGTTGAAAGAACTAATCTATGGAGCATCGTTGCAGAACTTTTAAGTATCTCTCTCTGCAATATACACAGCTATCTCTGACTCCACACAATCTCAAAAGGTTTTCTGGGAGAGGTTTCTTGGAACACAAAGAAAAACCAGAGGTGAACTTTATTCTTAAACTTGTTCAAAATGAGACAATCTGTAGAACCTTCTGCATTGTACCTGAAATTCCTACAGTTAGAGCAATAAAACCTGCTTTTTCAATACTGTTATTTCAACACTGTATAACTGCAGTTAATACTGCTGCAGTCTGCGACACGATTGCACAAGTTGTTGTACTGTATGTGACACAAATCCTTTGCTGAGCTGGGGGTGCAGCTGCTGTTCACCGCTGTCCTCGTACAGTGAGAAGACAGCAAAATGTCAGGTGTCAGTCTGTCTTTCAAAAAGGTTGATTCAATCCAAAACAATAAAGAGGAGATTGAGATCGTATAAATAATGGGAAAACTCACACAAAACTCGATGACTCCAAAGGTGGACAGGGAGATTGTGGAATATCCAGGATTTTCACCATCAGAGCGTGCTAAACCATGAACAACTTGACCGTTAATGTAACCCCTCCTAGGAGCAGAAAGCAGACCCGAATTACCTCAGAAATCCTTTTCTATCTAAATTACGGTATGAAAATAGAGAATGATTATTTTAATGGGATTTTTAATAAGTTTAAGTTTTGTCCTATGAGAAAATATAACCACTAACATCCTTCATTAACCAGTTTGTCTGGTATTAAAAGCCTACCAATAGTCAAGATCTTCTCAGTATGATACTCTCTTTATCTCTTAAGTTTTATTTCTTATTATTTATTTTGAACATAAAAACTAACAAAGCAGTGACCTCTACTCCTGACCAAAACTTACAGCAACAGATAACACATCTCATTGCTTTCCTTTTAAAAATTTTGCAAGTCAGATTTTCCTGCATCAGTTATGGATTGGAGACTTTCCTTAGTGGTCATAACGGCTAATTTTAGTATTTATTTAACTTTAATTATCATTGCTGTTGCCATTACTATGTCATTAGTGACATAAGATGAAATCTGGAAATCTTAGGAAAACATAGGTTTTCCACACACTTGTAACAACAATTTTGTATTTCTCTGAAGATAATAGTATATTTAACAAAAGTATATAGTTCAAAATAATAGTGAATGAAAGAAATTAAAATCCATGCATTTATTTTTCTCCTGAATATAAGCTAAAAAGCTCCCAAACACACAAACATTTTGAGGTAAAAAGAAGAAACATGCAAGAATGACACATATAGCTTAGGTGGTTTTAATACAGCTGTAGAAGATCGCTATAAACAAAAATAGCAAAATATGTAACATCTATAAGCAATACATATTAATTGCTTAGGGGAACACAAGCAACAGTAACATAGCTGAACTTTCTGAGTTATGTAGTACAGGAATTATTAGATTGTGGTGGTGTTTATAGCACACACATAGAATTTCTGGAGAAAACTTTTTGTGCTTTACCCTTAATGATATTCATATGCTGTACACGTCTCATTTCTGACACTTTGGGCCATGATGTCTCTCTCCTAAGCCCAGAGCACTAATAGGCAGCCAGAGACACTCCAATATGGAGGATAAAAGAAAAACAACAAACCAAAACAGTGGCAGATTAAATAATTTGGAAAGTGACAGGGATGAAAACAAGAATTTCTGCCAGAGGAAAAGACTTCCCAGAGGAGAAACTGCTGCTCTGCAATGCAGCAGCTAGAAAGAAGCCGGAGATGTTGGTCTTGCTGTCTGTATTGTACTATGCAGAAGCACAAGAAAAAGCAACTGGCTGGAGGAAGGCAGAAAACATCTTTAACTATTTGTACCACTGGCATGTCATAATGTGCTTGTCATCACCACCACACCAACAACCATCAGTACATCGCAAAATTACTACTGAGTTTCAGTAGTGATTACTATTTCAAAGGAGGGGTTGGGGGAGGGGGGTCGAGGTGGGAGGGTAGTGTTTGGTTTGGGGTTTTTTAATGCTGAAACATGTGAATATGGCCCAGAATTTCACTGAAAACAATTTTATTTACCATATTAAAGATGTTAAAGCAAAGCTAACACAGAAGTGGAGTCACTCTGATTAGTGAATTCTGAATCAACCAAACATATATGGGTGCATTAGTAAATTACTTCTGTCTCTGCCTTTTTTTTAATGCCTGCTTTTTTCAGTTATCCTTGCGTATTCATGAACATTGCTTGGGTTAAGTATCAAATTTTCTTTTACAAAGATCTAAAAAAAAAAAAATCTAAAAAGTTGACATAAGTTTTAGAAATCCTGGGATGAAATTATTTTGTCTTCTTATAGATAGTTTATAAGATAAAGGCAAATGTGGAATAAGAACAAAGTCAGAGCCAACAGAGATTTGCTATGCTATTCCAAGCAGTTGGCTTTAAATTATTCAGAATTTAAAAATAAAAATGCAAAGGGAAGATATAAGGCTTATTAATCATATTAAGGAAGCTCATATTAATCACATTAAGGATTGTTCTCATAACTGTCATCTGTTTCCTCCTGCATGACTTTGAGAAATAAGTACTTAATGTCCATTTCCCCAAATGATGACAATGCTGCATGATTCCAAAGAGGCTGGAATGATCAGAGCACAGAGGAAGGATACAAGTGTTCCAGGTGTCTCCTCTTTTCTTCTGGTTCCTGTGTATTTGATCTTGCAATATTAGAGTGAACAAAAGCCCCACTCAGGGAATTTTCTGGGTGCAAGATGAAGTCCCTCAGTGACTCCTGGCACATAATTTAACTCCATTCCTTCCCATACTTATAAAATTCATATTAAAATTATATTTATATGAAGTAGCAGTCATTGCAATGCCACAGCAAATAATTAATTTGGGCTTAGCTGTGCCCTGGATCAGCCTTCAAGAGTGTGCAGGTTGGGGGACTATTAGAAACCACTGCTACTTCTTTCAACCCTACCATTTAATAGTGAAGAGGGGCAACCCCAAAGTCTCAAAAATGAATAGTTGCTAACAGCCAGGTGCTATGAATGTAGACTTACATCTTGGCTCAGAGCAACAGACAAGACACTCCAATAAGGATAGGGAGTTCAACAGTCATGGCACAGGGGAGGTCAAAATATAGACACTCCACAGAGAAATGATGATTGCACAGCCTCAGGAAACCTGCCTCTTTACTCGGTGTGATTAAAAACACCTGGTTCATACAATTCAAGTCCTAGACTTACAATTCATATAAATAATACATACGTTTGGCCTCCCTCAATTCTTTCATTAATAAGGAAATTATTCATGTTAAAAAGAGTTTTACATAATGGAGGTTGGAACACTAATCCTCAAAGTATGAAACACCTCACCATCCCCATATCATGGGTGATCACATCACAAGGTAGAGCTCTTTCTCTCTGTGCTGATTTTGGCTAGGGTAGAGTTAATTTTCTTTGCAGTGGCTGGTGTGGGGGTGTATTTTGGATTTGTGCTAAACACAGAGTTCATAGTATAGAGATGTTATTGTTATTGCTGAGCAGAACTTGCATAGACCCAAAGACTTTTTTGCTATTTATACTGCCACACTGGCAGAGGAGATGGTAATACCTGGGAAGTTAGGAGGAGACACAGCCAGGACAGGTGACCCCAACTGACCAGAAGGATATTCCAGATCATGTGGCATCATGGTCAGTATACAAAGTGAGGAAGAAGGAGGAAGGGGGGGACATTTGGAGAGATGGAGTTTGTTTTCCCAAGCCACCATTATGTGGGATGGGCCCTGCTCTCCTGGAGATGGCTGAGCACCTGCCTGCCCAGGGGAAGTGACAGAGGACACGCAACTGAGACAAGAACCAGTCCTTTTTATTTAAAAAACTCTCATATCTTCTCTCTGTAAACTTCCCATGGGCAGCATCCTACAGGCTTCTGACTCCTTCTGCACAACCAGCTAACATCCATCCATCCATCCATCCATCCGTCCGTCCGTCCGTCTATCCGTCCATCCGTCCATCCATGCCCACAGAGGCAGGCAGGCAGCCCCTCTTTTGCAACGCTCATCTTATTGGGCACAGCTGCAACCTATCAAGAGTAAGACGGCTTCTAATCTTTCGTAATTAGTATAGCTGCCCACAGGAAAGCAGTGAATTAATTCCTTAATTCACTTTGCTTTTTTGTAGGCCTTTTGCTTTCTCTATTAAATTTTCTGTACCTCAACCCATGAGTTTTTTGCCCTTCTGATTCTCTTTCTGATCCTGCTGATGAGGTAGTGAGTGAGCAGCTGCCTGGAGCTTGGTTGATGGCTTGGTTAAACCACGACATTCTTCTGTGCAGAGCCACATTGCTTCAGACTCCGTGGATACTCACGCAGTGTTCTCTCTGCTCTTTGCAGATCCATTGCCTAACACTGGAAGAAAAGCTTTCCAAACAATGTTAAAATTGATAACATAAAGAGCAGTCTTTTAAAGAAAGCTTTCAGGTGCACATGTTATACCTATGTGCATGCCCAGCATCAAAATTTCACAGTATTTAGAAGCCTAAATAATTAGCATATCTAGTAAGTATGTTCAATAGGAGAACAGTTGTCCTGGTAACCCACCCTTGGATCTGCCCCATTGGAGGCCCTCCAAGGGTTCTTAGCCATATATTTTTTTATGTTTATGAAGGATCCTATTTCAGCCCTGGTGCTGGTGCAAAACAGGATGTTCTTGTTAGAAATTCTTTTCATTGAGAATGAGATCAAACAGAATTTTAAGAATATAAAAATATAGCATAATATGTGAGAAATATGCTGTTTCTAAAGTGTGAGAAAGTGCTAGAAACAATACATCTATACACATTAAAAATCTAAAAAGCTCAAATATATAAAAAGGTAAAAATCTTTAGCCATCAGATCGGTGATGACACTTCATCCTTATCATTGTAATACTCAAATAGTGTGACTGAATAGCTGTAGTGGGTAACTCAAAATGTCACTGTATTCCATAGCTATCTGTGTCCCAAAATTGTTACTGTCTTTTTAAGAGCCAGCGCAGTTGGAACCAGAATTGTGGGGCAGGCAGGAGGTGCTGGTCCCCAAACCCCTTCCCCTTTTGCCCAGCAGCATTTGCTGAAGGCCCTGTTTTGGGAAAGTTCCTGGGCCTGCAACTGTCGCAACTCAGAAAAACTACATTTCACAATTAATTTGAAACTGTTTTCCGAGTCAGTTTGCAAGCTCTACGGGCAAGGAAGGCTGGGCCATGGCTGGGCCCATGTCAGCCCGCGCTGGTGCCAACAGCCCAGCTGTCCTGGCCGCCACCACCAGCGTCAGGCAGTGGCACTTGCTGTGCTGGCAAGTCTTTGTCTGCCCCTGGAACTGCTCTGCAAGCTCCTGCTTTCCCGGGAAGGTTCTTCTCTGCCATCTCTTTTTTTTCACCCCCTCCATCTCCCAGACCGTGTGCTCAACCAGGGAGTGCCATGGCGGGATAGAGAGCTGACTCATTTTCCCTTTGTCTTTCAAGCCACACAGTCACCCATGGTAGGTTCCATCTGGAAAGTGTCTGGTGCCGTTTTCCCTTTCCCTACACGTGGCTGGGTGGGCCATCTCAGAAGGGGCAGTACCTTGTAATTTTGGGTATATCTTTGTCCTCTTGGCATTGGTGAGATTTTGCGGTTTTGTATCTAGCGATTATTTACTGAGTTGTTTTTTTTTCTGTTGCTGTTTCTCTTGTACGTAAACTCCTATTTTTTCACTTATATCTACTCAACTTTGTCCCTTATCGGTGAAAAGACTGGTTGAAACTAAGGTGAGTAACTCATTTTAGAGTGTCCACCTTTTTAAATTGTCTTAAAACAAAACATAGCCCATGGGATGTGCCCTGTCTCATGAGAAGATGTCACACTACCTCAGAAACAATAGCTTTACTATAGACTAAAATTATAAAAAATACTTGAAAATAATTATTTTGGTGAGTATATTTCTCACAAGTGGCAATCTTGGGTAGAAACACAAAGCTGAAATGATTTGCAAGTACAAATTGTGCTGGGGCAGAGCTGGGGGAGACACGTTTTCCTGCATAATAAGCAAAAAGTAAATTGTTCTTTGAATCTAGAAAACTAGGAGAAAAATGACATTTGTATCCTTTGGGGTTTCTGAGTGCTTACATTACTACATTCTCATTTTTTCAGAGCCAGGAAGTAATAAAACTTGAATGTGCCACATCAGGAAAAAAAGTATTGCAAAATTTCGGAATAATAAGAATGTGTTTGCTCCACATTGTTCAGGATTTCAGAAAACCATTTTTAATGGAAGGAAAGTCATGGCAGACCTTGGTCACTTGATTTCAGACGGAAATGTTTGCAGTTTCTCTGTCTCCCAGGGGTTCTACCATGGAGCTTATCTTAAGAGGTAAATAGTAAAACAGTGCCTCCTCTTTTCTGTAGGACTTTGAGTTCACTGGATGCTAGTATATTAGCAATTAACTAACTAGCAATTATTAGCAATGAACTAATAAGAAAAATCTGGTGAATGACTGTTAAACCATGTTTCTCCAAGCCCTGTCCAGCCTGGCCTTGAACATTACCAGGAACAAAGCATGCTGAGCAACCTGAGCAACCTATTCCAGTGCCTCACCACTCTCACAGTAAGGAATTCTTTCCTAATGTCTAGTCTAAATCTACTCTCTGTTTACTTCCTGTAGTAATGCAAAAATGTGTCTATTCATTCAAAGTGAAGGATACTTACAGATCCTGCATGGATCAGTAATGTAGTTCTCTGTAAAGGCAGAGATCAAATGGAATACTAAAAGTATAAAAACTGTAATAAGAAAAGTTTCTTTTTTGAAGCAGCCCCTTTCAGGGCATATCACATTTCTGACCCACATTAAGGTAAATAAGCAAGGAAAAGGAGAAAGCATAAAATCTTGACCACGTCTTATACTGAAATCTCTAACATTTAAAATATGATTTACTTTGTCTTTCTGCATCTCTTTTCTGTCTCTTTGCCACACTGTATTTTTGCCACCAAGCGGTTTGCCTTCATTGCTGCACCTCACTTCTTAACCACAGCTTTTAGTACAGTCCACAACGCTGCAGAGAGAGTAATCTGCCCTTCTAGGCAGCAGGATGGTGTAACTATGATCTTCAGATTTCCTTATACTAGTTTCTGTCTGGTTTGAAATTATTAGTTTGAACCCCAGTTTCTCAGTCTTGTATGAACCTGCTTCATACAATGTTGGAACTTAAAACACTTAGTCCCTTTTCTGTTTATTTTGTTTTGTTTTAATTTTCTCCCATTTTAATTTTCTCCTTTGATTCTTGATTTTTTACATGTTAATTATTCTTACATAATTTTACCTATTCAGATATTTACACAATAAGCTAATCATGTGCTTCTGTCCTGCCTGGCTCCTCCATACACCTTTTGTGTCTGAGCCAACTGAGCCAGCAGGAGGGAAAAGAAAAAGTCAGTTCTCAGTTCCTGGGTCAGCTTGTACCTGAGATAGCCTCAGGAATAATTTGGAACAGATCAAAATCAAAACAAGGTAATAAGAGAACCATGTGAGCACATAAATCAATGCTCTAACGGGTCATTGAAGTCACAGTTTGATCACTGGCATGCAGCCTGTGTGTGTGAAGTGAAACAGCGACAGGAGGAGGTGAAATTTTCAAATTAGCAGCACTAATGATGGGCAAATCTTATATTATTATAATAATAATATTATAGAACTTAAGATGAGATATGCAGGAAAGAAAGTTATATACAACCAGATCTTCAGATCTTGAAGAGTTTTGATCTACCTGCATCTACTACTGCATCTACCTGCCTCTACCTGATCCTACTGTGGCCAGTAGGGACATGAATTTCAGACAACCATGATTATATAACTATAATTCTGATTTAATAAATCTACCTTAGCACATGCTTCTGTCCTGAGCAAATGAACAGGAAAGAAATGGACCTGTGTGCCAAAATCCTGTGAGTTTGTAAGTGTAGCTTGAGTAGCAGGTGTATGGATGTTTTCCTGAATTAAGATTCAAACCTAGTAAGACATGAATCTGGGTATCTCACAGCCTTCATATATCATCAATGCAAAGGAACAGTAGGTTTAGAAAAAGAACATGTTCCAGTATGACTAATAATGTATGCAGCTATTGCTAATAAAGTAAAAAAAAAAAAAAAAAAAAAGGAAAGAAAAAATCAGAGTCTGATAACTGCTTCAGTTTGGAGAGAAACTTTTCTGAAAAGCAAGATATTACATGACTATTTATGTTTAATTTTCTACAACTTCTTCTAGCTCATCTGGTGTTGTTTGTAATAAGAAAAGATTATTGGAAAACTCCTGTGTCTATTTCAATATCTTTTCTTGTTCTGTCAATGTTTGGACATTTGCCAATGTAAATATCTACTCCTTGAAATGAAACAGATATGCAGAAGACTGGCAATACCATCATAAATCAGAATGAAGAAAGTGGTTCAATTTGAAGCATTTTCAGATTAAACTTTGGCTGAGAATACTTTTGACTAAAAACTTTGCAGACAGAGACAAGCAACAGGTAAAAAAAAAAAAGTGCTTCTAGAGACGTAGTGAAGAAATTACATTTCACGAAAAGAAATTAACCTTACTGATAACCAGTGTACCAGCATGATTGCAGGTCTAATTCAGGTGCAACTTCATTCAAGTTTTTACATCAGCATCAAATCACTTCTCAGCAGGAAATCTGAAAATCTATGCAAAAAGGGGATTAAAATAAGCATGAAAAATACACAGTGAAAGATAGATGCCATTACACATGGCATCTATGGATGCCATCTATCATGGATAGATGCCATGTACACACAGATATTTCTGTGTTTGTGTATACACAAACAACCGATGCTAAACATTGTGTGACAAATGCTTGCATTGACCAACACTTGCTGACAAAAGCAAACCAAAGTCATGCCACCCTGCCCAAGGGGTCTGTGCCCTGGTGTAGCTGCTGGCAGAGGCTGTGTGCCTGGGGAGGGCTCATCCCAGGACCAGGGACCATGAGGATGGGGAGCACAGAGAGATCCTCCTGGAGCATGACTGCCCACCATGCCAGGAACCATCGAGACACTGCCTGAGTGGGGAGGACTCCTCTTGCAGGCCTGCATGCCATTACTTTGGCTATGGGATTCCTCTTTTGAGAATGGCTGCTTGTTTTTTAGGCAAAATCTCCATGCATAAGCTCTCAGACTACATTTCATTTGAACAACTGTTCCAAAATTCTGGCTTTCTGCGGTCCAATTTGTAGTTGCGAAACTAAAATCACTATTTTTTTTTCAGCTTATACCAGCAGAAAAACCTCACATGAGAAGAAAATGCAGACTTTGAAGGATATGTGGATGCTTTGTCTTTGAGAACCCCTATTTCTTCTGTTCCAAGTCTCTCCAGCTAGCTAGGATCTACAGTGGCAGTTGGAGTCTGTATAAGTTTTCTTATCTTTCATGAAGAAACAACTGACAAAGGTGCTTCTGTAACTGAAAAAAAGTTAAAAAAAAATACATTATTCATGACTCTTTACAGCGATGCAGCTGCTTCTCTCCACAATGTTTTATATCACATTTCAGTTAAATTGAAAGAATGTTACCACAGTACAACTTCATTTAATACATTATGTTTTTGTTTTCTTGTCAAAACTGAAGTTTGAAAGAGACATTTTTCAAAGAGACATAAAAGCTAAGAATGACAGGAGCAGAATCATGGGCACGGAAACAGTTACACATGCAGCATGGGTAAAAGGAGCTAGATCTGTTGTCTTTTGTACCATAAGTCTGCCCTTGAAGTCAATTGGAAGCTCAATAACTGTATGAGCATTACATTAATCCCAAATTAATTTACTCTGTCTCTCACAGTAGTTATTAGCTTTCATGCTGTGTAAGTTCTCATGATATGCATGGCCACAGTGTTTCTCTTGAAACCGCAATAAACATTCTTGTTCATAAAATACATTTTACTCATCTACAGATGGTCCCTGAATGCAAGGTATGTGGTTTGTGTGCTACCCTTCTGAGATTAAGCAGTGCTTCATTCTGTGCCTTGCTCTGGGGAACAGCTCACAGTGCCCTTGTACTGGACTTCTCTTTATTTAATCAATATTTGGAATAAATTCAGTGAAGCAAAAGTTTTAAGCTTTCTGACCATATTTTCCTATTCATAGTTTTTCCCTTACATATTCCATAGTTAAGAGCAGCATCATCCTTCAATGATTGCTCTGAAGTTGCTCAAAAACCACAATGCCCAAAGTCTTTCTTAGACCAGATGACAGTATTCTCATTTTCCTCTTACAGCACAAAACAATATAATTCCAGCTATTTTACTACATGTCTGGAAGCAGTCCTAACAAGCCCCTCACAGCTGCAGAATTTAAAGTGAACTTTGATGTACTTGGACCCCTTTGTTAACTCAGATTGCTATCAAACAGTATTGCTTTAAATTTTCCAGTGATGGACAGCAACATCAGGCAATTAAAATAGATCAGAATTGCTAAAAGGACCAGAATGTGTGGATATTTGTGCTCATTATCCTACTGGTATGTCTGTCAGACAAGGACAGTTTTTGCACATCCTTCCAGTGGATTTGCCAGACTGAGGCTGAGCCCACCAACATCACCATGTCCATCGGTGATCCTGTATCCAGTGTGTACACAGGATATTTCATTGTGGGTCTCAAAGGGAAAATCAGAAAGCAGCAAGACTGGAAGGTTGCTGATGTTGGCAATTCTCCACTCCAGATGCTGCTAGTTCTGCAACAGGCAGTAACCATTCCTCTTGATATGATGAGGGCAGCCAAGGACTTTTCCACAGGCCAGAAAAGGAATAAACTGTACTAATGGTATGACAGAAATCACTTTTCCCATCAAATTAAATGAGTATGTGTTCAGGTTATGCCAATTTTTTATCCTTCATTTTCATTGTTTTGCCAAATCATCAGTGGTGGCTTATGGCAGGAGAAACAAGACAGTGAGCTCCCTAAATATCATCCACTAAATAAGCAGTGATGTGAAACCAGTTTTAGAGAAAAATGTAGGTTTTGTACTTGCTGCATGACAACAGAGGTTGTTAAAATGGTCCTGGTGGATGACTTCATACTAAACTAATTTCAAATTAATTTTTGAGTGCAGAGTCTGCACTCAAAACTTACACAAAGAAATCAAAATGCTGCTGCAAAATTTTTATTATAATTTCATGCTAGTTAACTTAAAACATGTCTAGAATCTTTAGGTCTTCCAAATAAATTTGGTTTGAAGTTTAATTTCAATATGTGGTTTTGTACAAAAATGCTAGGGAAGTGGTAGTGCAAGCATAGTTTTGAGCCAGTTCCAGTGTGGAGATCATGCTATCTCCAGATCATACTGGGTTTGCTCTCAAGCTGTTAGTTATGCTTCCCTGCTTCTCTTTCTTCTTTCATGAAGTTATGCAGCCATGCAGTTATTCTGACAATTGTCAAAGGTTTCCTTTGAAGGAAACCTGCCAGAGCATGCTAGCCAGCACTAGGCCACTCCCACTTACCTCTTTAGCAAAGAGAAAGCAGATTAAAGCAGGAAGGGGGAGAATGTAGGAGAGAAGAGTGCTATAAATTTATATATATATAAAAATTGCAATGAGTGAGTTGGCATTAACTGCCAACTGCTGCAAAGTTAAAGATCTGCTTATTTCTATAGGGCCAGCCTAACTAGTGACACCACCACATGTTCAGGATTCATGTTTATTAAGCATAGCTCTCAACTTCTTTTGGTGCAGCATATCACTCCACCTATGCTGTCTCTGGTTGTGCAGTCCTGGGGCACCATACAGCTCTGGTGTCCTCGCTACTCAGAACTGGGTTCTTCACAGAATTACAGAATTGCAGAATCATGGAATCATAGAATGTTAAGGAGTTGGAATGGACTTTAAAGACCATCTAATCCCACCTGCCCCTACCATGGGCAGGGACACCTCCTGCTATACCAGGTTGCTCAACCTGGCTGTGAACACTGCGAGGGTTGGGGCATCCACAGCCTCCCTGGGCAACCTGTTCCAGTGTCTCACCACCCTCACAGGAAAGAATTTTTTCCTAGTACCTAACCTAAATTTCCCCTCTTGCAGTTTGTAGCCATTATTCCTTGTCCTACCATTACAGCTCCTGATGAAGAGCCCCTCAGGCTTCCCTGCAGACTCTTTCTGATACTGGAAAGTTGCTATGAGGTCCCCACACAACCTTCTCTTCTCCAGGCTAAACAGCTACAACTTTCTCAGCCTGCCTTCACAGGGAAGGTGTTTCAGTCCTCTTATCAACTTCATTACCTCCTCTGGACTTGCTCCAGCAGTTTCTTGACCTTATTTTGGGGGCACCAGAGCTGGACTCCAGCTGGGGTCTCATCAGAGCAGAGGGGCAGAATCACCTCCCTTGCCTGCTGGTCACGCTCCTTTTGATGCAGCCCAGGATCTCCTTGGCTTTCTGAACTGGTTAATGTCGAGTTTTTAATCTACCGTCACCCCAAATCTTTCACTGCAGGGCTGCTCTCAATCACTTCTCTGCCCAAGCTGTTGGTGTGTCTGGGATTGCCATGACTCAGCTGTAGGACCTTGCACTTCACTCTGTTGACCCCATGAGGTTTGCACTGGCCCAGCTCTGAAGGCTGTCCAGGTCCCTCTGGATGCCATCCCTTCCCTCTAGTGTGTCAACTGCCCCACACAGCCTGGTGCTGTCAGTGAAGAGCTGAGGGTGCCCTTGATCCCACTGTCCATGTCACCAACAAAGCTGTTGAACATTTCCTTTGAAAATATTGTGACTTTCTTTAGACTTACATAACCATGTTTCTTTCCCATTTGAACCAGGGCAGAGAGGAACAGCAGATATACATTTATTACATCCAGAGCTGGGATATTGCTGGGGCAAGCAGAAGTCCAGGGTGTATTTTCAGGTGACCCTGCAAAAATACAGTCTTGTGTCATTGGACTCACCAGCCCACCACTGAACATTAACAATCCAGGTGTCCTGCCTGTACATAGCACCCCAGGGCTCTTCTTCCTATTTATATCCTAGCAGTATTTCTTCTGCTACGGCCTTGTCCAGAAACTGAACAGCTTGCATTCAGCTGGTCCCCTGCCACTCTTCAGGTTTATCATGACCTCTTCAGCTATCTTAAAGATTGTGTTTCACTTTGGCAGCTTGGATAATCTCCCTACTGATTTGAAAACCTCTGTAGCCTGCATCACTATAGTAACAGAAAGACCTACAGCACCTGATCCTTATTGCAGTTTCAGAGAGTTGTGGATAAAGAAACTCATCCATTTGCAAGAAGATATCAATTATTTACTGAACACTAACAACATGGTTAGGGAATACAAAATCCAAATCTTTAACTACATTGAAACTTTTGCCCACTAGCACCATACCCTACCCCCCAGATCTAATGGCTTGAAAAAATTCCTTGTAGTCTTTAAGTTTTGCAGGATAGGTTCTACATTCATGTGTGTGGGGTCTTTGGATACTGCCTTCCAAAGAAGCCTTAGACTGAGAGATGGGCTGGCCCTAAACCCCTATGGCCCTTTCTTCATATCAGTGGTGGGCAGATTTGGCTGAGAGGGCCAGGAGTCTCCAAATAAGTCAATAAAGAAATCCGCATGATTTTGAAACCTTTGGAAGCACTATTTCTTGACTTCATCCAATTTTTTCTCCATCGTTTTCTTCCAATTGCAAAATTTATTCTGTGGTATCCTTATATTTAGTTGAAGGGCTTGGTTTCCAGCATTGATGAAAGTCTCTTTCTTGCAAATAATCATGCTGGGAATCTATATCATAATTCAAGAGAGATACAATACTTGTAGTAATTTCGCACCCTGTTCAACCCAGTTCATAGCCTGCTTCCATTGTGAGTATTGTGATTTTCAGTGATTTTCAAATCAGTGAAAAATTCTGTGATTTTTCACAGAAGAGAAAATATTTAGAAACATTAAGAGCTGTCATGCCATGTAGTAAGGTTTTTTGATACATACATCTTACAAAATATCTTGTTTTGACCTTAAAAAAGAAAACTCATTTGAACCAGATATCTGATAAAATCAAGCTAATAAACGACATTTGTCCATCTGCCCATTTTTATAGTGTGCTCCACTTTATGGGACATTCACAATATCTCTGCTATTTCCAGCTTCTGCAGCTAGCTACACATCTGATCTTTCCTTCATTCACACTTAAAGAGAAAAATAACAACTGTCTGTACACTACAAGTCAGACAATATTCTTTGGTACATGTTTTTTTCAGCATAGTGTTATATCAGGAAATTATCAAGTGCCTGCTCACTTTCAACATTTCATTCCTGATGTGACAACAAGGTTTTAAAGCAGAGCTCACTAAACCCAAATGAATCCCTTTAAATCTGTTTTCTCAGTTAATCTGAAATCTGGTATTTTGTTTGCCCTTTAGTTGTTTTTGTGTGTATTGCATTCTCTCTCACACTGCTTCAAGCCTTCAGACACCACAAGTTGTCAGAGGCAGCTCCAGGGCTGAAGGCGAGATGCAGGCTCTGAGCAGGCTCTGCAGGAGAGCCAAGGAAGAGTGCTAAGGAGTCACGGGTTACCTGAGAGGCTGCAGGGGCTCAGAGGAGGCTGGGAGCAGCCAGAGTGGGGCTCAGGGCTGGGCAGAAAAGGATTAGCAATTCTTCCCCAAGTCTGATCCTCTCTATTCCCCAGAAATGTTGAACTTACCTTTGCTGCTCCTTCACAAGAGAGCAGCATCCCCTCTGCCCAGCATCTTTACTTCAATGCCTCTCCACTGGGCTGTGGGAGTGGGGGCAAGGGTGGACAAGAGCCAGACTTTTCCTTCCTGCTATTCTCCTTCTATTCCTCTCTCCTTATCTAATATTTAGCAAGTGTTTATGCTTGCAAATAGCAAGACTGAGCAAGAAAGGAAAAACGAGGAAGTTTGACTCCCTGAGTCTCTGGAGTAATTCTGTATCTGGTGGAAGGAAGTGGGGAGATGAGTTCTGCATTTAAACTGAGCTGAGACTGCAGGAGAGCATGAGCATTATGGCTGCAGAACAGCTTTTCTGTCTGCTGATTTTAATTTATTGTTTTTTAAAGTCACAAAACCATTAACCATGCTTACACAAACCCCATGGGCCATCTTACAATGCCCAGATGTGGTGGGGGCCTGCTGGCTGCTCCCCTGCTTCCACTGTACTGTAAGGCATTTGTGTGGTGGCTGAGCGAGGTAAATGCAGTTGCTCTGCTGAGCATGCTCTCACAGCCTGCTTGCTTTTAGTGCTTTTGTGACATTGTGTCTGTTAAAATTCTTATTCGTCTGAGATGGATTAAAGAGATGTGAAATATCCATTATCGGAAGTAACCAAACCAGCACAAATACAGCATAAACAGCAAAAGTAGAATAAAAACTATGGAATATCTATTCATATAATAGGTCAGGAAGCTATCAAACCTGCCTTTATCTGTTCTTAGCAGAGCTGTGAGTAGTACTTTCTTCTTTTCTTCTTTTTCCATTTGAATTTCCATTTTTCCATTTGGTTAATGAACATGTAATCAATGTCTCTTTAGCATATATAGTAGAACATTTCTAAAAGAGGGAGGTTAAGGATGGTACTGAAGCATCACCTTAATATAGATTGTGAATAATAAAAGACCAAAATCCTGTGGTAGAAGGGGTGCCCTACATGCCATTTATAGTTGCAGGTCCACTCAATTGACATCAGTTCATTTCCCTGGCAAAGTTAATCTTTACTAATATGGTTGTCTCAATTGATTTTAAATTCTAATGCATCTCTTGATGGCATGTTTTTGGTTAACTGATTAATATTTTGCTTACAAGCCTCCTCATCTTTGCTATAAACACTGAGAGAAGATTCCAGGACCCCCAAGTAAAGCAAATTTATGTTTCCATCATTTTTGGTACCTAGAGGCTTCACATTAAATATCACTGAGGTCTTATTAATTTAAGGATTGAATTATTCTTTTAATGTAAATTTCACCGTTAGAGACACCCTAAGCCTTTCACTCACTTTGAACTTACAGCACAGCTCAGGCTTTTAATTACGCTGGAATATCAGCAGTACTGCAACTGGTCAAGCCTAATGGGGAAATAAAACATCACACTGATGCTGTCGTGAATGACTTCCATGGACTTTGTAGCTGACCTTGAGGACAATAAAACTCAATAAAAATTGAATTCTCCTCCCACTATAATTGTCAATTAATGATGAAATGCTGTGAAGGCATTCCTGTGCAAACCAATCATATTATCAAATTAACTAAGAGTGCAGGATTTTTGGTCATAGATAGAGTCTTTTGTAGTCATAAACACAGTATCACACAAGGCAATAGAGAACAACATTTGTCCATGGTCTATCGAATCCTCAGCTACTTAAAATAGCAATTTAGGACAACTAATAAAATGGATTTGTTAAATCTATGCTCATAGATGTGTTGAATTTAATGAATGGACTATGCAAAAGATTATCAGATATTAAAGTTATTGTTTAATTATATTTATTTGTGGACCTCACAAAAATTTTATACATTACTATATTTTGAATATATTATTTTAATTTGTAAAATAGTTTGGTTTTTGTTAAAAAAAAAATATTCTATTTTAAAGTAACTATTTGATATATGCATGGGACAGACTTTTGTTTCTTTGATGTTGGAATCCTTTTTATTGAAAACTATACAAGAATCACATGTAATTTATTTCCCATACTTTTATAATAAATATTCAGGATTCCTTCTATCACTTTTCCCTGAGCAAATCAGATACTCAATTTTCACACAACTCATTTGATGTTACAAAAATATTTAGTCCCTTCAAGTTTCTTGGTGCATGCGATAGCATATTTGAAATGGAAGTAGTGCAAAAAGATTGCTCTAGTGTTTACAAATCAAAGTGAAGTTTAAGATGAGAGGTATTTTGCAAAATTTTCTCGTTGGATTTTATCCAAATATATTTTCAACAACCCCCACTAAACTAATAAGCTCCAGATTTTTTCCCATTTTTCCAAAACTTGTGCTCCAACTGGCAACGCCCTCCAAAATGTTTTCCAGTTAAAAATTAATTTTCATGTTGTGAAAGAAAATGAAGTGAGATATGGCAAAACTTGGGACAGGAATTGCTTTGTTAGACCGTCTCTACCCTTCTGAGAAATGAATAGGCTGAAGACATCAGACATTTAAATGGTTTTGGATAGAAAATAAAAGAGTAAGAGAAACTGCCAAAACTGATCTGTCAAGAGGACAAGCAAAGTCTCCAATGAAATCCTCCCACTGCCCCTCCATCTTGCCACATGTGAAAACTGATATTTTCATTTTTCTTCTAGCTGAGCCCTGCCTGTGGGCTAGCTCAGCCAGCTGCAGTGCTAACCTTGGGTGACTGCATCTAGCCTGACCAGATTTCACTTCTGTCCGAGACTCCGTCAAGAGCTGTGAACATTGTGAATGGATAGAGGCATCAGGAGGGGGTCTTTAAGCACAGCATTAGAGCCACTAGAAAGGTGACTATACACAGGTCTGCACATAGCCTGTCATACCTGTCATAAACTTACTATTTTCATCCATGCATGAACTTTCCTCCTAATCCTCTGTCTCCTAGTCAATGGCCTTCTCCAAATTTTGTTGATTTTGTTTCCCTTATTTGACTTTCCTCCATTGCCACAGGGTGATTAACCTGTCAGCTGGCATAGAAATTCTCAGTATTAAGGTTAAAGAAAGTGTTTGAGGAGCTGCTGAGAGCTGGGGAGTAAGATAACTAAAACCATCAACTTCAGTTTGGCAGATCTGTTAAAAGAAACTGGGACTGGACTTACTAACCACCCTCATAGCAATGACGTGAGCTTAACTACTCAGTTGAGGCTGTATTGAAGTAAAACTGATTGCAGGCATTTAATATTGTCTTCCATGATTCCTCATCCTTTTGTGGGAAAACTGTTGAAAAAACAATGTGAAGAATCAAATTTGCAATGTCTGGTATTTTCAGCAGCATTTTTCTTGTCTTTTTTTGGCTCTAGAAAACTCTTATACATTTTTACCAAGTTACAAATCTATTGTTGTTGCTGCTGCCATCCTCAAATAGCAAATAGTTTGGCACTGTGACCCCAAATACCTCAGAGATGGCATATCTGGTCTCCAGAATTTACAGCAGTGAGGTCCTCTCATGAATCATGACCACAGGTTCACTTTTTCTTTTTTTGATAGTCTATTCTTCAACACAGGCTCTAACACACTTCTTTCAACAAAGTGTTAATAGATGAATGCCCATGAGGAGTCTTGGTACATAATCCATGTCACTTTGGCACATACAGATTTAATACCAAGTTTGATTTCCGTTTTACGTGTACACATGCTAAAAACTGATGCCCATATCCCATCCCCATCAAAGCCTGTTAGAGAAGCCTATAATAATCAAATATAAATTCTTTACTGTTTTCCACAGGATTTTATATCTTACAGCATTCTCCCAATGTCGATAGCAATTCTTATATAGACTGTGTATTACAGTCATGACTCCTATGGAAGCTTCCTTCATTAATGCTTTAGGAGACTCCTAGATTATTAGATCTACCACTCAACAGTCCAGCAAATCCCACAGCACCACATATGTTAAAGATGTATAGAGAGCTATGAAAGGTATTTTTGATAATGTTTAAATAAGATATGAAAATAGGCAGGCCTCCTGTGCACAGCTGCTAACACAGCACTTTATTAAAACAGTGGATCATAGTCTCTGAAAGCTGCTGAGCACTGTGTAGGATTCAGTCCCT
Organism: Buphagus erythrorhynchus; assembly: GCA_013400855.1. Taxonomy (NCBI): domain Eukaryota; kingdom Metazoa; phylum Chordata; class Aves; order Passeriformes; family Sturnidae; genus Buphagus; species Buphagus erythrorhynchus. The sequence continues at coordinate 66,622 of VZTT01021000.1, forward strand.
TGTCTAACTTGATGGTAATGTCAATGAACTTCAGATCAGCTCCTTGATGAGTACTAGACAAATACAATGAGACTGATGCAAGTTGCTTATATTTAGTGACTGTCAAGACATGACCAAAAGAAAATAAAATGAGACAGAAAACAAGGGATGTGTGAGTGAAAGAAAGATATGAAGCAAGCAGCACAACCTATGGCTGAAAAACAAATATGTGAAGCAATGAAAATTAAGAAAAATGTTTTCTTTTGTTAAAACTGTTGTCCTGAGGAAGCTGTTAGAAAGAGATTAGAAACTAATACACTCTTTCATGATCCATCTTGCCTTGCATGTTTACCCTTTCATTGCCCCGGTTACCTTACATCTGGTTCCACATTTATTTACTTTTTGGTACTCACAAAATGAGTCTGTCATTCCTTTTGATCTTATTTCTACTTAGTTCATGATTGATTTTCTGCCAACTTTACTCAGACTGCTCCTTATGATTACCAGAAAGATCCTCCAAGATTATGCCTCTGAGGCCAAAGTAATCACATGAGAAACTCCCTGAGTTTTACAAAATGTCACTATTCTTCATTTGATTTTAACCTAGTGCTCATCAAGCCAACCACACAGCAAAATGAAAGAGTGATAAGCAAGTGTGACAATTCCAGCACATGAGGCACTCAGTTTCACCCATTCCAGGTCCACATATTTTAGCTTCATTGCTTACTCAACTGATCCACCAAGGAGTATGGGGTCACAAAAAGCAGAGAGGATGAGGAAGAAATGATGAGATGACAAGGCCTTAGTCAGCTTCTTGAGAAAAGATCTTTGCAACTCTCACCACCAAATCCACTTTATTACCTCTCCATCTGACACTGGCTGAAAAAAAGCTGTTCTTTTATTTTCTGGCACAATAGCAATAGTGGGATCTTTAAATTCCAAACAGGAGATGATGAAAATAAGAAAATGAGAAAAGTAGTGTAAGGTACATGCAGGCTGTTGGCAACTAAAAAACAATGCTGGCAACATGGCCTTGCAATCTTCTGCTCAGCCTTGTTCATGTGAAATGAGGAGCTTCTGTCTGACTACAACTCATCTTAGCTCTGTAGTGAGTCAAGCTACTCTAATCCTCAGTAGATGTCAAGGCACATCTCAGCATAAAAAGGAGAGGAATTTGCACCAGCTGACAGTGGGCCATCATGGAGGTTAAAGTCTTCACTTTCAAGAACAGTGTTCTGGTTGCAAACAGATGTGGAAAACACTTCTCAGCTACCAATCAGTTTCCCCTTTTACTCTCGTTTTTCTTATATGCACAAATTTGTCCCATATCACAAACTGCATACAGATTACTGTGAGGCTATGTTAATTAGTCCTCACTAACTAAGTGAAATACAACTTTCACCATTTCCACAGGCTTAATTACATTTTATGCAACATTTCTTTTGGTTTGTTTTTTCTCAGAGTGTGTGGAAAAATCGATCCCACCTTATTGTACTTTCACAGTACTACAGGTAATATTTGAAACCCAGAGTTTATGCTGAATATTATATAATTGGGTAAGTATAGCAAAGATTACAGAAGGAATTTATGGCTTTATTAAAAATTTGGCACACATGGTAATAAGAAATAGGATCTTCTAATTCTGTAGTATGCTGACCTTATGGTCATGACTGTTAATTTTGTAGATACAAGTTTCAGAAAAGAAAGGTTATTAATCAGAGTTAATATTTGGTATCTACAAATGAGGTAGTTTTCAATACAGCATTCCTACTGATTCTCTATGAGAAGAGAACACCCATAACCTGTGCAGTGAATCCATCTATAATAGACATTATGAAGCAATTATCTGCAGTGATTTTCTAGCAGAAAGCAGTGAATGCATTTAAAGATTAAAAAAAAAGTATGGTGAGATCATGTTCTAAAATTTAACCATGTAAAATACGTTTAGACCAGCATTAGTCCACTTTACTGACCCTCCTCTGTGGTGGTTGAAAAAGCTAAAAAATATATAAAAGTAAGAATAGATGCTGACTCCACAGGGCCAGATTTTACTTGCTAAGTAAAAGCTTGATTTAATTTCTAACAGATTGGTTCATTTGGAAAAGACCTACAACAATCATCTAGTCCAAATGTGTGATTACTTCTGTATTTATTATGAAAATATGTGAAACACCCAGAAAGATGGAAACACCAGGTAACATCAACAGAATGCTTTAAACTAAAAAAATAAATCCCTACCACCCTGAATTTCATTAAAAGAAACACAGATTAGACTTCTTGGAAAATCATTCTTTCCTGAAAATGAAAATTTTAGGATCATTTTCACCCTCCAAACTGTCTTGCAGGCCACCACACACATTTCACATGTATCCTAAGAAAGAAAATTTAAGTGAAATTGTTTAGTTGTTCACTGGGTACCAGCAGGTCCTATAGCCCGTCCAGCTCAGACCATGGCTGGAGAAGGGGAACACTGTCACATCTTCAGCAGCCAGACAAGAAGCAATACCCAGCATCTGACTGACATTTGACTCCTTGGCTATTGCCAGTATCGATTCATGCGATAGCAACATTTTGGGGGTTTTAATGAATTAATCTGTGAAAAAGAAAAGAAAAAAAGAAAGCTCAGCTCCTCTGGCTGTTTTCCCCAGCTATGAGTCATAGCAAGGTATTAATTATTTAAACCAAAACTCTTTGCTGTTATTGCAAATATCTCTCAAATTTTTCCCCACATCTTTATTTTTTGACAAATTAATAAAAATAGACTGCTGATTATTTAAAATATGAGTGCGGAAGTGCTGCTGCTTTGGTGAGTCAGCTACACATAAAGAAGCTAATACCATTTTGGCTAGAAAATGAAGAGGTAAGATTAGAGACCAAAATAGTATCTTTAATCTCATTTTTCACTGCAAGACTATATGTATTTGAAGTCTTAGATATGATCTTTTTCTTTAATTACACATTGCTCTAAAACACTTTAAAAGCTGAAAGGGGCATATGACTCGCATAAATATGCAGAATTGCAAGCAAATGAAAGCTTAAATCTCCAAGATTTGAAAGGCTTTTTCATGGATTGGCAGAACAATACAAAGGATAAAGTATACTTTATAAAAGTTAAAGATCACTTAGATTTGTCTTCCCTTTGAATGCCTATCTTGGAAAAGGTTCAGCAATAATCTCTGATCTACAGATGTATTTCTGGAAGAATGGAGCCAGCAGAAGCTTTTAGGGTCTAAAACCAAGCAGAGAAGAAGAAATGTTAACCAAATATGAACATGACAGTGAAAAACAAAATCAGTTAACAACATTTTGTTTCATAAAATATCCATGGAGATATTAAAATTTCAGTATCAAGTTTTATTTTTCCATATTAGTATCTTTCCAAGCTTATAAACACTTTGGACTATGTTTTTACATTTAAATTTTATTCCACTATAATCCATAAAGAAAACACTGTTAGAAGTTACAAGCATTTAGATTCAAATCAGGTGTATCCATTTTTTTTTTTTTTACTAAAACTGCGCAATCAACTTTAGAAAAAGTAGTCTGGATTCAGCATAACCCACCCAAAATGTTTTCCTTCTCCACTGGAAACCTCAACAATTCCCATTTGAGTAGGTAAAACTTCAGTACAAAATGTGAGGGAGATCAGTGGACTGCAAAGTCAGAACAGAGTAATATACAAAGAGGTACTTAGGTAATGATTACATTTCCTGGGCCTGATTTAGAGCACCTTAACTCTATCCACTGGTTTTGCAGAATATCTTAACAGATTTCCAACTTTATTTTCCCACAGTTCAAGCTTCTCAACTCAATATCCTGATATAACAAACACATCTATAGCAATGTCTCAGCTGCAAATATAATCTGAGTATGAAAAATTGCATAACTGAATGGCATATAACTTGGAGTGGTGCAAACTGCCTCTAAAACTTTATTACAAGCGCAATTTAAAGAAAAAATATTGATTGAATGTTTCAGGCTTTTATGACCATTCAACATTTCTTTAATGATCTCTAATGTGCTTCAAAGTGAGCATCTTTAAACCCTGGCCTAGATCACTGTACATCAGCTGTAAGGAACACTTCCTGCCATGGTGGTTTATGAGTTGGGTGACTGCTAAAATAACATACGTTTTAGCACTAACCAATAGTAATGTGAAAAAAAAAAATTGAGATTCACAGTAAATGCACAACAATTTTGGATGGAAAGATTTCAATGGCTATGCCAGACCAAAAATAGTGCCCCAAATTAAGTTGAGTGAAAAAGCGCAGGCTTTGACTAAGCCTGCTTTAGGCAATAGTTGACTAAGCCTGCTTTAGGCAATATCTACACGTTTACAGGGCTACCCCAGCTTTATACTACCTTCCCTTCCCCTGCTGCAGCTATTGAGCCAGTGCAACCACTTACTTGACAGCAAAGGTGAATCTCAGAATCAGACGTTCTCTCTTTCTCCATGGTCCGTGATGGCAGTGATTATTTACTACTGCAGCCCCAGAACCTGTATGTAAAGCCTAGATTCTGAGAACAGACCAAATAAAGTTGTCCTCATTTTTTCTTAGCTTTCTATTCACTGTATGCTCAACTGCAATAGTTCAACAATATAATTTCATACCCCAAGGACAACCAACAACTGAATTTTTATAGGCTTTGTCTTCAAATAGAGATGTTTCTCAACATTAGTTACACCTCCTGTTGCAGTTCTTATACCTGGAGAATCAGCTTCTTACATTCATACTGGATTTAAGGTAGATCTCAGTAAATTCTCCTAAGGGCAAGAAATCAGACACCATTAAAATGATTCTTTCCAACCCTAGTGACTGGCTCTGATGACGTAAGGAGCCTCTGTCATGTAAAAATGGTGTAGAAAGGATGTTAAAAGGCAAGTTTATTTGCACTCTTGTGCAAATAAATATTCTTTTAAATGGGAATAACTGTTAATTTTAAAGACTGATACCAAGATTAAATTTTTTTAGGTGGATGACCAGGAGAATTTAACTAGAAGTCACATTGCAATAAAGTAAAACAATAGTTAGCTTGGACTGGAGTTATGTTTGCGATTAATCTCCAATGACTCTTCTCTCTAATAAGCACTGCATCCTACAGCTACTCAAAGCATAATACTTTTGCAATTGAAATGCATTTTTTTTAAAGCACAAACTCCTGTAAGGGTAATTCAAAACCTCATTTTGCACAACATTTTTACATATTTCTTAAGAAAAAGGTAAAGCAAATTTTGTGTACTGTATGATTCTTAAGGACTTTGTTGTAGATGCAGTTAGTTCTTGGTCCAGTGTGTAGATTAGTAAAACTAGGCAAGATCAATTCTACTATTGAAGCTGGCACTGAACCTGGCAAGAGATGGAAAATATCACAGGAAGGGCTTCTACAGGTAGGTTAATCAGAAAAGGAAGGTGAAAGAAAATGTACCACCTGATAAAAAATGCTTTTAAATTGGTAAAATTAGAAGAAGAATGAGATATCCAATATTTTTTTTGGCTCAGTCTTCAATGGCAATTGTTCTTCCCATACCTCATGAATGAATGGACAGCATGATGGGGACTGGAGGATCAAAATCCCTCTTACTGTAGGTAAAGATCAGGTTCGTGACTATCTGAGGAACTTGAGCATACAGGCAGCACCAAGGACAAGTCTGACCAACCCAGTAGCCTTCTGTGACTGGGAAACTCCATCAGTGGACAAGAGTCACAGATGTCATCTGTCTGGACCCTGTAAAGCCTTTGACACAGTCCCCCCACAAGATCCTTCTCTCCAAAATGGAGAGAGGTTGATTCAGTAGGTGAGCTGTTAGGTGAATAAAGAAGTGGTTGGATGGTCACATCCAGAGGGTTGTGGTCATTGACTCAGTCTCAGTGATAAGTGGTGTCCCTTGGGGTCTCTACTGGAACCAGAGTTATTTAATACCTTCATTAATGACATAGACAAAGGAATCAAACACACCCTCAGCAGATTTCCAGCTGACCCCAAACTGAGTGGTGCTGTTGACACACCTGAAGGATAGGATGCCATCCAGAGGGACCTGGACAAGCTGGAGAAGTGGCCCATGAGAATCTCATGAGGTTTAACAAGAACAAGTGCCAGGTGCTGCACCTGGGTCAGAGCAAACCCCGGTATCAATCCAGTTTGGGAGTGAACAGCCCCAGAGCAGCCCTGCCCAGAAGGACTTGGGGGTGCTGTGACTGAGAGGCTGGACATGACCCAGCCATGGGCACTCCCAGCCCAGAGAGCCAAACGTGTGCTGGGCTGCATCCAGAGCAGTGTGGGCAGCAGGGCCAGGGAGGGGATTCTGCCCCTCTGCTCTGCGAGACCCCACCTGCAGGGCTGCATCCAGCTCTGGGCTCCCAGCACAGGAAGGACATGGACCTGCTGGAGGGAGTCCAGAAGAGGGCCAGGAAAATAATCAGAGGGATGGAACGTGTCTCCTATGAGAAAAGGCTGAAAGAATTGATATTGTTCAGCCTGGAAAAGAGAAGTGTCCTAATTTGGAGTGACCTAACTGTGGCCTTCTAGAAACTGAAGGGAACCTACAATGAAGATAGAGCTAAACTATTCACAAGAGCATGTAGTGACAGAACAACAGGGAATCGGTTTAAACTGAGAGTAGCTTTAGATTAGGTATTAGAAAAATAAAAATTACTGTGAGGATGCTGAGACACTGGAAAATGTTGCCCAGAGATGTGGATGCCCCATCCCTGGAAGTGTTCAAGGCCAGGTTGGATGAGGCTCTGAGCGATCTGGTCTGGTGGAAGGTATCCCTGCCCATGGCAGGAGGGTTGGAAGGAGATGAGCTTTAAGGTTTTTTTCAACCCAAGCCATTCTTTGATTCTACATTTTTGTTTTCCCAGACATAGCAGAAATCTCATATGAGTCCTGAAAAACACTTTGTTGATTATCTCTTCCGATATGCTTTCCACAGCTTTTGCGACACAAGTGGGAATTTTAGCTTTAGTTTACAACGTGAGAGCAAAGAAATATTTCAGAATTGCAACAGTAGCTATAATCTGAAATTATCATCTTTAAACTATATATACAACAAAAATTATATATTTGTTTTAATCTGGTAATAATTACTGATATCACAAGAGGGGAATGTCAGCATTAAAAAGAAAAATAGCATGATTTTACTTTGCAAGACTTGCAATTTTAGCAAAATTGCATAAGGTAGCACACGCTCCAAACACTGTTGACCCTTAGCAACAGAGATGTGCTTATGTTCTCGAAGAGATACAGATTTTTGTTCAACAAAAATGAAGAAGAATCTCGTCAGACAATCCTCAGAAAAAGAACACTGAACAGAGCACAAAATGAATCAGCACTCTCCAATATTAAAATATCAATTAACAAATATCAAGATGTCAGTAAATCCATTTCTATGTTACCAGTAGATGTAGCTGAGCTCGCTCAAACCTGTCCTTCCTGAGAGAGAGATGAGACTCTGGTAATTAGTTTTTAAATAAAGCCTTCTTTTTATTCACTGCATGTCAATAAGAATTCAAGTTAAGCCCCACACAATTAAAGCAATATAACACTGCACAAGTTATTGAATTTGTGCAGGGATGCTTAATAGACTGTATATTACAGTGTAGAAAGGATGTAATGTATCATATCATTCCAAACTACAGGCAAATTTTAAAGGGTATTATTTCTGCAGATAGAAAATATAGCTATTTTTTAACTACGGAAAGAAAAATAATTCTCTCTGTGTGTATATGTGCTATAAAGTATATTTCTATGCATCTATAACAGTAATATTTTTGTGCAAAATTTCTCAGAAATTAGATCTAGACACAGAATCCTGTTCTAGGAAATCTCAGTGGATTCCCTGGAAAAGTCCTAGTCTTCTCTGTACATATGAAATTCTGCAGTATGGAAACCTTCTCCTCTCTATAAAATATAGGATCTGAAGCATTTATCTCAAATTTAAAGGCAAGATTCATGAATATGATACTGAAGTTTATTCAGGGTGGAGAGGGTGAGTAGATCAGTTAGAAAAGATTTATGAAACTAATTAATGTTCATCTCCTCAGTTTAAATTGTATTGTGCTATGGACTAACACAAAATTTCTGATACATACTGAAATAAATTTCATAGATTAGAAGAAATTACGAGGCTGCTGCTGTAATGCAGAATTAAAAAATAAAAATAATAACACAAGAAACAGTATATAAAGATTTGACTAGAAAGTAAAATTGTGGACAATAAAGATGTAAGGGTAATAAACACATTGCCTTATTTTCAGTCTGCTGTTCTCCACACAATGAAGAACAGTACAAGGGCAAGTGCTGAAGGGCTACAGTGTACCGAGGTAGGAATACTTAAGTATCATCTTGTAGGCACATCAATCACAACAAAATTCCACAGACCAAGGAGAACTATTCAGTGGTATATTTACTCTTCAAGCCTAAAGTAAATCAGTTTCAAGAATTGTAAGTGAAAATTTCAAAAGATAGATTTTGAAGTGCCCAACTTGACCTGACAAGAACATACAGATGTAGAAAAGTTTTAGAGATATGTTGTCGAGCCACGGGATGTGCTCAGGGTGTGAAATCCCTTTGCACGAGACAGTATATATGCTTATCCAGAGAGACCTCCAGTTAATATCCCTCTATCTCCTGGTACACAGGCTGGGGCCAAATCTTCACCTTGTGTTCCTCTTCCCTGAAGACTCAAGTTGACATTTTTTGCCTTCCTTGTGGAAGGGAGAGTAGGAGAGCTGAGATTGTTTTATAGGTGGTCTGTCCCACAGAGCCTCCAGATCAAGATGCAGGGAGAACAGTAGGTTTCCTTCTAAACATCTCGGTCACAAGGGCTTAATATTCTCTTAGGAATTTCAGTATTGTGCCCACAACCCTCTTGAGCCCAGTCTAAAGCAAAGTTTTTGTACAATGGCAGAGGTGGGGACAGCACTGACCCCAGTGAACCATAGGAAGGAGTAACATCATCACAGGAATGGATCCCACACTGATCAAGAAGTTTACACAGACAGAAACTGACTTTTGGTTGAAAGAGAGTAACTCTACACCAAGCTGGATGTGAGGCTCATGTGTTCTGCAATTTATACTTCCTGTAGCTGTTAATTATGAGAACACACCCTTTCCAGCCAAAGTTTTTGCCTCTGTCTGTATACATACTGCTTAAAAAACAAGTGTGCTTTTTCTGAGGTTCTTGCAGTTATTTTAAAAATTTAAAATTGGATATGTTGCTTTGTTTGTTCTAGCTTATGAGAGAATGAGAATATCAGAAAGCTACTGCCTCGTACTTTTGACTGAAAATGTAGAAAACAAAAAAAGTCATCATACAAAAAACCTATCTAAAAAGCATGGTGACCACAATCAATCAGTAATATGTGTCAATTAATTTTTTTTATAATTGACTATGCCTACTAGTTTTGTATGCTATGTTCATTTTCATAAATGTAGTTTTTTCTGCTTATATCATATTTAAGATATTTTTCCTGAAGTTTCAGCAGTAATTGTAACAATTTTCAGTGCATTTTAATGGATCTCCAACATAAACCCATAGTACGCAGATCATAAATAAATTCATAAATAAACCACTAATAATCTAAAAAATGAACATTTAATTTATCATTTTAAACATAATTCAATTGTGAAATACAAAAATGTTAATAAATATTTGCTGAAATGTATAATGATTTTGTATAATCTTATGCTTATCAAAAATTACTGCCATTATTATAAAGTGTAAAATGATTCTGTATGAAATTGTGGTTACCAGAAATTACTGTGGTTATTATAAAGACAGTATTTCAATACATCCTTATAGCTATCAATCAGGTTTTGTAAGCAAACACTCAAATAACAAAATGCAAAGCAAAATTGAAATTGATGTTGCTGATGTAAATCAGTCAAATACTGACAAAATCCTTTTGGCAGCCTTACACAGCAATCACTTGTGTAACTCCCTCTGAGTCTTTTTGCAAGATGAAGCATTTGGTGCTGATTTTCAGTGCTCAGTCATCTCTCCATAAGGCACTTAGGAGCAGCAATTGGCTTTGCAGTTATTTCCATCACTGTCTTTCAAAGTGATCTTAATGGACCATGTGTTCTCAGTAAAGGGCTTATTTCTCTCCTGAATTCCTCTGCATACTGAGGAAGGATTATCCTGTCACATCACTGGGAATTATAACAGAGTCTTATAAGGAATTGAAACCCAGGTGTCTCCAGCATTTTCTTCCACACCCAAGAGACAAGGCCACATCTGCCAGATTGTACTGAAGGGACTTGCAGTGGAGCAGCATTGCTCATGGAGTCCCTTAGTCCCTGGTACAGAGCAGTACCACAGAGTTCTGCTACCTGCCAAATGTCAACCTGAAGGATGTATTTGGCCAGTTCGGTGACAGCTGTCCCCACTTCAATATGAGAAGTAGCATGTTCCTCACCAAATGCAAATTTATTTTTTCTTGGCAGAAAATGTATTGATTTTTCACATAGTTTTCCGCAGCCTTTCTTGCTTGTCCTGGCCTTAGATGCAGCTTAACATCTTCCCCTCTTCTCCAAAACTTCCCAACAAGAAAAAAGAACCTACCCAAAACAAAACAAGCCCTGTAGGAATCCAGCTACAGAGATCATGTCTGCAAAATGCCATAAAATTTCTGATGGTTGTAGAACTTCTCAGTAAGAAACAGTGTAAGTGTGTAGGAAACCTTAATTACTGTCCTGTTTTCTAACAACTTCAGCTTAACATCTACTTAACTCTTGTCCAGAGTTTAGAGACCAAATATATATATAATTACCATTTATGTATATTCAGTTGATAATTTCCTGGTATATGATAATTTTAAATATGTTAATGACAGCTGTAGCTTGCATAACATGCCTGAATTATGAAAATCTGTTTATATATAT
>VZTT01021000.1:77537-98457 GCA_013400855.1 Buphagus erythrorhynchus
ACAGAGGCTTCTCTTAAGCAATCTGCCTAAAATGTTACATTATTCTTAATGCAATAAAAATTTGATTATAAAACTCACATGAATCTGTATCACTAAATGTGTTCACATTAGCGTCAGTGTCTTGATCTAAGTCTTTCAGAAACCCTGGGGACCAGACCCTTACACATTGCTCCACTCAGCTCAGTAACATATGAACTGCCCCACTAATGCCAAAGAGCAGTTTCTATTCCAGGGAGGCTCCAGTCCCTGCCATGCAATGGGAGAAGGGAAGCAGGAGCTGCAGCAAAACTGCTTGTGTGGAGTTGCACAAGCAAAGCCCAAAGGAAGTATTGAGAAAAGCATTTGGGCATGGGCAGGGTGCACCAGGTTTCAGGGGAGGAAGATACAACTGCAGACAGATTCCAGAACATGCAAATGGCTTGGGTTCGGATGCCTGCCTGCTGGGCACCCCAGCAGAATGCATCTTCTGGAGCAGTCAGAACCTGGAGCCGTGCAGCAATAGCCAAATCACCCTCCTGACAGTAACTTTGCAGCCCTTGATAGTGTGATAGTGTCTGAGTGACAGAAGAACACTTGGCTCTTCCATGAAGAATAAAAGACAACTCCTTTTGGGCTTGACAAAACCTTTGCTTTGTTGATTTTAAATTAAATATTTTTTCACCTGCCTGTTTCAGGCTTTATAATCAAAAGAGTATATTTTTACCTCTATTTTTTTTTTTTGTCCATATGTAAAACCATACACCAGTTTTTTTACACAAATTTGAAAACATTTGCAGTATCCCACCATTTCTAATATGGTATATAAAATGTTTGGAACCAATTGCCCAGCCCAAGTTGTAACAGGTTGGGAAAAAAAATTCTTCAGCAATGGCAGGGATATTAACAACAAGAGCCTACAAAAAAAGTTTAAAAAAATTAAAAATGAAGTTATGCTTCTTTGTGAGGTTATGTGCAGATAGCAAAATGCAGGTAACACTGCAGTTGTGCCTGGCTTCAGCTAGCACAGGCACTGATGGCAGTGAAGATACTTGCACAGACTTTTGCTTCTCATGGGTTTGCTCTCCTTCACATGTGTTGAAAGGCTTTATTCGCTGTTACTCTCTCCAAAATGCTGTTGCTTCAGGGATGTTCTTTTACCCAAACTGAGCACAAGCTGGCTATCATGATACAAATAGTTTCATGTGCCATGGACTAATCTATCCTGCCTCACTACTGGAATCACTTTACCTGACTTATTTCTCCTGTCTCCCAAAGGTATTTTGACAATTAATTACTTCAAATTTGCAGACCTTTTCACCTCCATTCTTTATCATTTGTAATGAAATTGCATCTATATCTGAGAATGGTGCAATGCATGCAAAACCTATCAATTCTCTGATTTCTGTGGATTACTCAGTAACATGCTTGCACTAGCGCTATCAAGACCATAATTTTCTGAAGCAGAAGGATTGCTGTTGCAAAGCTGGAATAGGAATTTGAAAAACATTCACTTAAGCTGTCACAGCATTGAGACAGCCATTGACCAGGCTGCTCACTACATATATTTTAACAGCAGTGCTCTTCAGCAAGCAAACTGAACAAGCCAGAGACCTGCACACTCCTCCCTTTGAATAGCAGGAAACGATGCACTCTCATGTTGCAGCACAGTAAGCTCACTTTGCACCCCCTTACCAAAGTGTAAGATCCACATCCAATAGAACTTATCTCTTTGGAGTACTAAATTTCATTTCATCAAGTCTTCTGATTCCTAAATCCTTCAAATGCCCTGATAAGCAAGGTGTGAGATGCAGAGCCCTTCTGCCAGCAGAGACAGTTGTCTGGAAGAACAAAATAGCACTTCTGAGCACCAACTTCCAGAAGAGGCAAAACTTCTGGAAATAATGATATTTACACTTAGACAACTATTCCAGCTCCCCTCTATTGCTTGCAAATAACTTCCATAGAAAAGGTTAATAAGGGAGTATTGAAGAGGAATACAGAAAAAATAAATATTTTATCTGCTTACATATATCCTTATAATTAATCATATTGAATATAGCTTTATATTATGTTAGCAGTCTTCATCCTTTGTCAGGAACAGCTGTTGATTATTCTGATCACTGTACCCCCAAAGCAGGGCTATAGGACTTGCCATTTGAATGAAGTTTGGAGTGCTGACTGGGAAAAGGAGGCTGTAGTGGAAAATGGTGGTACTATCCATATTGGAGAAATTACCACAGTCCATTTGGTATGTGATATTTGAAAAAGTGAATAATATGGAATATGCAGCCACATGCAAACATATTCTGTGTTGAAATCTGCACATCCCTGGAAGCACAGCTCTCCTGGAATACTCCTGCAGCTGCTTTTTACCAGAAACCACTGAAGTCAAAGTTTGAAAAAAGCATTTCAGTTGCTATTTTTCTTTCTTATTTGTTTAGTTATTTTTTCATCTGTTTTGAGGAAATACAAGAATGCTTTTATATTGGACACTGATATATATTTCTTCATGGAAAATGAAACATTTTTGGTATTTTCTACATGTTGTTTGGCTCCAAAGTCCAGCTTCAAGACTCCCAGTTGTTTCAGCTTGTGTAACAACCTTTCTCATTTCCCTTAGCTTGCTACTGTTTTCTCTTGTCAGGGAAATCCTTTGAAAGTAAAGAAAAAGAAACAATTATTTTTTCTTCCCCCATTGAGTCATCTGAATGCACAATGACAGGTCATAACCTTTTGTCAACCCTACTGAATATTAGTCCTTTGGCATTTGCTGTCCCTGGAGGCAAACGTGATATTGCTGACTTCTTCTGCTAACATTTGATGCTTGACATAAAGGCACAAAAATCTCATTCTGGAGAACAGGTCCCCAGCCAAAATCACTGGCTGTTCTTCCCAGTACTAATGGCACATAAAAATAATTTCACAGAGCTGGTGTTTCCAACTTTATCCAGCATCCCTTAAGAGCCTGTAATTTTGTAAAAGGTAAAATTACAAGTGCCAAGACAGTATCATTCACTTAGGCTTTCTCCAGCCACAAAGACTAATCTATGGAATATAGGAGAGCTACTACAACAGTGTAAGGAATATTTGTGGCATCTGAACACCAATCAAAGACACCTCCTTCATAAGGGGGTGACAGAAACACAGTTCTTATGATTCTGATAACTAGAAAAAGAAGTAGAGTTTCAGCGCTCTCTATTTCTGACAATACAGAACTAAAAACAGTAACTCCAAAGTGCTAATGTGTTTTCTCAGTGTCATGAATGTTATGATAATTACATTAACTGAAAAAATCACTTTACATAACTTTCTGTACAGTTTTACATTTTATAGAGATTGATATATAATAGAGATTGATATTAACTGCAGGGAAATTGCATGCCTTTCATTGCCACACTTCAATGACATCAAAACAGAAAGGGAGAATAGCATTGTGACAGGGAATTTAAACATGCTGGGTACCTGGTTCACCAATCTGAGGCATATTTTGCTCAGTTGGTCAAATTATTTCAGTTCTAGCACCTTGCTTCTTTTCATAATGTCCTATAAAATTGTAACCAATTTTAAAAATATATAAATTATTCCTCAACAATGAGGTGAGAATAACTTCAGGAGGGTAAAAATCATTATTGTGTACTTCAAGCTTAGATATGTGGCCTATGGGAATCTTTTGGATCAAGAGCCACCATTTCAAGTACTGTACAAAAGCATCCAGAGTCACCACCTGAAATCCCACAAGAAGAGGCACAGTCAAGATGAGGGCTCCCAGGAAGGAATCAAGGAGGAGAATAGGGGGCCTTTGGTACAAGCCAGGTCAGACTAGGTCATACTCCCCCTCAGGGAGGAGCTTGGCTGATAAGCAAGGGAAGAGAGGGATGATTGCTCACAGGCTGGTGGGCAGGCATCATCAGACCCAGTGGGAAAAGGGCACCAGACAGGACATGAGTGCTGCAGAGCACAGCCTGAAACTTAACCCAGCTAAAGGTTCAGGCTTTATCCTCAGATGTGGTGTAGTGATGACTATAATGAAGTGCTAGGGACTTCAGACCATTTCCAGTGTAATTCCACATGACTGAATCCAAGGAGAGTTTACATGACTTCTAAAAACAAAATAGCAAATGAAAAGTATTCCCTCATTAAGAGAACAGTAATAAACCTTAATCCCTGCAGAACACCTTGGTTAGATAAATGAAACAATAATCAAATGTCTTAAACCACCCACCTCAGTGTGTACAGACTTTAATTTAACCCATTGAGACTGACTGAATTTGTGCTTATGCCCTTGCCGAGAGACTGGAAACTGACTGCTGCAAGAAAAGCAATTAGGAAGATGACATAAAACCCAGCCTTTCATTTCCTGGAGAGTAATGTAGACTAATGCAGAGTGGAAAAAAAAATCNCCTGCGCTTCCTCTCACACTCAAAGTTTAAGCCAATAAAAATAATACTTAAATTTTATTGCTTACAGCAATAAAAAGAGTACTTAAAAACATTTCATTGCATCTTTCAGATGCCACCCCTATCTCCTCTTTATCAATAACTGGAACTCAGAATTTTCCATGAATCTGTCTACAGACAGGCAGTTCTTTTGTCCTCAACTCTGCAGTCCTCAGTGCTTGTTGATTTACACTGAGTGAATCCTATAGTCTCTTTTCCCATGCCTTCTGCGATGAGTTATTGTTTTTATTTTGGAAAGGAGAACCTGTCAGAATCAGTACAAAATAGAGAAATGTTAGGTGACAAAATCTTAAGTAATACAGGGTAAGGGAAACCTGAAGTATTTTAAAGTATGTTAAACACTCAGTGGGCCATTGGCAGCCACTTACAAACAGACAAACCAAAAAGAAAACAATAAAACAACAGATTACTCTGTTGCTTAAAATATGTTTTAAACTATAACATAAATTGAATATAACTTATTTTCACCTTATCCAGAGGAAACAAGTTTATGATCTCCGGGGTATATCTGTTATAAATAAACCAGCTTCAACACTTGCTCGCCAAAAACTGCAGAGATCACCATTTCTCAAGCAAAAACACACTAGGTATTATCAATTAAGCAATGGAACTCAAAAAAGTAAGAAGATCACTGTGTCACAAAAGAATTGAGGTTATTTTTGAAAAACTGAGATTTCTCAAGGTTGTGTCACAGGAAGATTTTTTTAGACTGAGAGGGAAGTAATGCCAGAAGAGCTAATCATTCAGCAGCGTGGGACAGCAGGTAAGCTGGGTCTTTCTGTACAGAAGAAAGCCTTCATTTACAATCTGATGATGTGCCATAAAATGGTGTTCTTGTTTTTCAGCCAACCTTTCTCCCGAGATAAGTACCCAGTTAGAGACATTATGTTAACTTTTCTGAGGCTACTGTTACTTTGAGATCAAGATCAGTGCTACTTGGAAATATCTCTGAAGATTAAAGTGAAATTTAAAAATTCTGATGGTGGTCATAGTGTCCTGAAAATTTTTAATTATTTTATTGAAAGAGAAACTGAAAAGGTCATAGCCTGTATGAACAGGACAGAAGATGATTCCTTTCCTTCTATTTTAAAAATGGTACCAAAGGAATCTCAGAGAAAACAACTACAGAAAAATAGATGTTCAACTTTGGAAATATTCTGCTTGTTTAATCTAAAAATTAATGAATACTTGGATGTTTCTAGGTATATTTGAGGCAAAGATCACAGAAAAGAGCACAGAGTTAAGGCTTGGTTGTTTTTGGTTTTTTTAAATTTAATTTTTCGTTTATAGCTTGCTTCAGAGATTCCACAAATAAATGTGTTCTGGCCATCCATGTTGATATTGAGAAGGGATACCAGACTCTGTTACTGACTTTGTAACCAAGTATATCACAAGTTGCAATGACTTTTGGCCTTAGCAGAAAATAAGAAATGGAGTCTTAGGTTTGGCTTGTTAGTTTCTCTCTACTCTCAAATTGTGTGTGTGTGTTTTATTCAACTTCACCACTGATGCTGCAACGACCTTGTTCTTGCTCTCTGTTGTGTGCACAAGGCTAAACACCTCTGACACTGCTGCCTTGACCCAAACCCTAGAAAAGCTGAGCATGTCAGAACACAAAAGAAAATAATATCGAGAGAATAAAGCAGTCTCCTCCAGAACAAAAGAGGCAGGACCTGATCCTGCAGTGTCCAGCCCAGGGACTTGGTAGCTGCTCAGGAACTCAGTGGTGAATTAAACAAATGTCTAAACAATGTCTAAATGTCTAAACAATGACAAGCAGTCCCCTACATACCTTTTCTGTGGCATTTTCCTTTGAGACAACAGCCACAGCACTCCCATTGGCTGATTCTTCTTTTTAGGTGTAAGTCTAAAAGCTGAGGGAGCAGGGGGTAAGGAGCTGAACAGGCAGGTAGAGCAGGTTTCCAAACCTTCCTGTGTTTCACAGGAAAGTGTTTCCTATTGCTGGTCCTCTTGTGCTTTTTTTCATGTCTCTTTTCAACAGCTTTTCACCAAACCAACTTGTCAGACTTCTGGTTTCTAACTTGTCTCAAATAAGTCACCTTTTGAAACAGGAGGTCAGAAAAGTAATAAAAATGCAGAGCCAGAGGGGACTTTAAGTCCTATCATGTCCTTCCTTCTGTAAGAGTAAATTGCAACCAAGCCACCTTGGAGAAATATTTTTTTTTTCTGTGATTTCTCTTCATGGCTTATTCTAATGCACTGCTTCTTGGTAGCAGGAATCCTTTTCTTAATAATTCTTCTGTTTCCCAGATAAGCTCAGTTTTGTCTTGTACTATCCCGCCAGAATTAGTCATTCTTTTCTTCTATAATAAACTTTGATAAATCAGAAGACAAGACAAGATCCTGTAGGTTTGTTCATTCAGCTGTTCTCTAGAGATAGATTTTCTTACCACGTGTTGTTTTTTCTCAGGTTGTTTCTATTTGCCCGTATTTTTCTTTGAGTGTACTCCTGAAAACCTTTTAAAATAAGTTGTCTCTATTTCCAAGATGATGTTATGTGAGGTGCTCCATACATAATTTCCTGCTGAACTCCTGCCAATAACTCCAGTTATTCCCAGTTCTATACCTGCAAAGTTAATTTTTTATCTTTCAGTTCCACACATTGCAGTTGTCCTCTCTAAACTTCATCTTCTTCATGTCATCTCTCCAGTTTCTGAATCTTATGTCAATGTAGCCTTGTTCTCTGTTTGTCTTCAGAAGGACTCTCAACCTGTTGTCACCTTGCAAGTCACTCTCTGGACATAAACCAGGACAGATAACTTGTGGTTCCCATTTGAATTCTCCTGTAGACAGCTTTCTTCAAGTAACCGGTTGACTTGTGAAGTTGTTCATCCTAAGTTAGCTTTTGCATCTATTTTACAAGTCCCTCTTTGTTACAATGTCATGTGAGAGAGTATGCAGAGCCTCTCCAGTGCCCATTTCTGCCCATCTAGTACCATAACACTGGTCGGCAAGCATGTTATTATTGAACAATCTGTGCTGGCTTCCATCTTTAGTTTATTGGCACTGAAATTCTCTTAAAATTATTGAAAAGTACTGGAACAAATATTATACTGCATAGTGAAAGCAGGCAGACTGACTGTCATCTTTCTGTTAATGATAGTCTTTAACACTTCTTCATTCCTTGAACTTTACACAACCTCAAAGACTTTTCTATTCTGTTTTCTCCAATTTTCCAAAACAAAAAATTAGTATCCCAAGGCCTTCTTTGCATGGAGAAAAATGGACTATCAAACTCCCAATAGATATATAGCAAAAATTGCATTATATTACTCTGTGATGTGACAGTTTGAAGGTGATATTCACAAACTATGAGTCAGATTTGAGTTTATGAATTCTATGCCTAAACCAGCAATACTATAACATACACTGTATGTCTGCTGGAAAGAAGCTACAAAGCAAACAAAAATCAGTTTCCAGAAAAGATCCTAATTTCTGTGAATCTTGACAGCCAATGAAGCTTTCATGGGAAACATAGAATTGGATGGAAAGAAATTTTATCTCTTTGGAAAAGGATATTAGCCCCATTTCTTTCCATTTTCTATAACAATGTGATGACATCTGTCTAGCAGCTCACTCTCTTCAGGCTCTCAGTTAAGGATGTACATCAAATCAAACCTTCTCTGCTGGCCTTCAGTTCTGTTGTGTTTGACACACAGACATGTATGATTTTGGATAAAGAGTCACACATTGTCATCTTTACTGAATGCACAGTGAACACCTAAACTGTGGGTTAGCTGAATTACAGTAAACTGAAACATCAGTGACCTATTTTTTAAAAAAATTATTCAGACAAATTCAATGGTACTGATCTGGTAACTGATTAAAATTTTCTATTTTCATTCCAAGAGAAGGTGATGTATACCATGTCACATTCAGTCTGCAGTTGCCCCACAATAAAAGAAGTCTCTCCAATATCTTCAAGCTCATCAGAACAGCCCTTCTAAAGCAAGAAATACCTCACCACTGTGATGGAGTATTTGTACTAAAGTCGTGCCCAGATGTTCAGGGACATACATGAACCAAATCCATTCTCTTCATGAAGCTCTTGCTCCATGAGAGAAAGACAAGCAAGGTGGAAGACAGAAATATGGCAACAGAAGCAACTAATACAGGACTCCTCCTAGCTGAGCAAACACAGGAAATTCCATGGTTTTCTGTGGGTAGAATTAAGTAAAAGTAAGTTAGTATGTTGCTATACAAAGAGCTGGAAGATGGCAGAACAGCCATTTGTACAAGGTAATGCAACATAGATGAAAATATATTCCATAATGTGGGAAGAGACAGGATAAACAAGGAAATCGTACAACTATTTGCACTGTGCATATGTGGTTAACCCGCAGAGTCATACTGCAGAATATTTTTATATGCATATGTGTATATGTGTGTGTGCGTGTGTGATATATGTATATATATGAATATATTTGTACAAGTCCATTTCCTTTAAAGAGATGATTCTCCATTTTAAATAGTGCCCACACAGCAGCAAGATAACAACATGTACATTGTCTGAAAGTGAAGCCATATAAGAACTTCACTGTCCTTTCTTGGTTTGGAAGAGTCTTTTTACTAGTGACCTGTGGCACACTGAGAAGGTGGTGCCTCTTCCTATGAGAATCCCCTACAGCTCTGTGCACTTTTGCAGTCTACCTGTTTATCTTCTACTGAAATTTCTAATCTGCACAGAACCATAGTAACATAGTTTAAGAAGTGCAAATGGTGATAGCTGCAGGAGTCAACAGACTTCACACCTGGGACCAAGTGCTACTGAAATCTGCCAGAAGAAAAGTTAAATAAGCAAATTCGAGCTCTGACACTGCACTGCACCTCAGCCCTTCTGAAAGGCTACAGGACAAATCCTGTGGTAAAGCCACACACAGAGACAGCAGAATTTTAACTCAGGATAGAAGCTTTGAGAGGCACCTTTCAGATCCTGTTTGACAAATCTTATTCCCTGTCTCACCTTCCCTGCTGAAAGCTGAGAATGCTCAGGGAGCAGAAGATGTAACAAAGGCAGAGCCACATCCTACTGTTAAGACAGTCTCAAAAGAATTTTTTCCATTCCCTTTGTCTCCAAAGCAATAGCTGAGCTTCAGCAGATCTTCCAGATGAGCAGGGATTTCCAAGGACTGTGGTAAGGACCTGCAATAAGGCAGGCTGCAGGGATTGTAACTGTGCTGCTCTAAAACTGTAAACCCTATAGATGGACCCAGTGAGGGGCTCAGAGGGCAAGCCTTACTGTAGCCTACTGGAATCTACAGCAACTGAATGCACAGGGAAAAACATCCTGTAAATCACAGGTCTGGAAAAGTGGATACTGAACACAAGCAAGAGATGAGAACCTGAAGTGTTTACCATTTTTCTCCACAGGTTTGGAAAGTAGAGCATGTACTAACATGAGCAGGCAGGTTCCCATGCACCTGCATAATTCCTGAAGAATCTCACATAATTCCACAGGAGCCTGAGGAGATCTGAGTCTGCTCTAGCTACCCAGATCACCCCTGGAAGCTGAGTGCATTCAGCACCTGAAAGGTTAGTTCTGCCTTCTTCTCCCTAGAGATAGTCAGTCCTCGAGTTTGCGGTTTCTCAATAAGTTTTAATAAACAGCATAGAGAGGCATCCCACCAAAGCACTTTCTGTTTTCTTAGACATAGCTCTGCTAGATAAATGCTATTAAACACTTATCTGTGTGAAGCTAGGAATAAATCTGCACAACTGGTTAGCCAAGAAGAATTAGTTCAGAATACTGCATTATGAGACTACCCAGAGCATTCTTCTTGCTTATCACACATGAAGTTTCTTGTTGTCTAGAAAAATCAAGGACTAATGCTTTGCCTGCCCTGTCAAAACAACTTGATCTGTTGAGGGGTATTTGTTACTTCCCCAAGCTTATACTGATGTAAAGATAGGTTAGGAGTTTTAAATAGACACAGTAGAGGTGAGAGTGAATGACTGGATCAAATGACTAATTAAACTGTTTTAGGAAAAGTCACAACTTAAAAGTGAAAAAGATAATTTTTCATCAATTTAACATGCTATTGTGATGAAAATTGCATTTTACACAAGATGAGAGAAGTAATTTTCAAATAAAAACATCATTGAAACATCAAAGCTTTCAATATCTGAAAAATAATTTATTTTTTCCATCTGATAACAAAGCATATTTGATCTTGTTGTTTTGAATATGATTCTATCTCAGCTAAAAATATCCTTTTGTTGGAGATTTATCCTTGAAAGGTTGAGAGGATTTCAATCAGTTTTATCGCAAATATTAAGATTTTCTTCTTTTCTTTTCTTTTCTTTTCTTTTCTTTTCTTTTCTTTTCTTTTCTTTTCTTTTCTTTTCTTTTCTTTTCTTTTCTTTTCTTTTCTTTTCTTTTCTTTTCTTTTCTTTTCTTTTCTTTTCTTTTCTTTTCTTTTCTTTTCTTTTCTTTTCTTTTCTTTTCTTTTCTTTTCTTTTCTTTTCTTTTCTTTTCTTTTCTTTTCTTTTCTTTTCTTTTCTTTTCTTTTCTTTTCTTTTCTTTTCTTTTCTTTTCTTTTCTTTTCTTTTCTTTTCTTTTCTTTTCTTTTCTCTTCTCTTCTCTTCTCTTCTCTTCTCTTCTCTTCTCTTCTCTTCTCTTCTCTTCTCTTCTCTTTTCTTACTATTATTGTAATGCTTTGCCCTGGTCATATCTTCACACCTGAAGACACTGGGCTATGTGCAATGCTGTCCATTGTCTACATTTATATTTGAAAGAGAAAACCAAACTGTTTATCTGCCATTTAGGCATGGAAACCACCGTTACAATCTGCTGGACACCAGCAACACAGTAGAAAACATTAATTGATGGAACCTTGTTTTAGGCTAGTGTTATTGTTTTGTTTTCACAAAAGATACGGTTGCCTCCTGTCCATTCAGGAGGCCACTATGCTTCAGGAGATTGAGCCACCACTGCCCTGATCTACCTACTATAAGGCTCAATTTTGCCCACCTTGGAACGTGGCTTTGGCCCTCCAAAAGAATTTCTTAAACAAGTTTATGATGTCCTGCTTCCCCTTATGGATTTTTATGGGGTTGGCAGTGCCAGTGTTACCATACAAAACAAAGAATGCACTTTGCCATAACATAGCCTGCCAAGACCCATCATCTGACATGATCTTGCAAATTATTCTTGTTCTTCCCCATAGCTGTGGCTGCTTTCTCTAGAGCAGCTTAGTGGGTGACACACTCCTGAAGGGCCAAGAGAGCCTCTGTGGCAGCCAGCTTGCTCATGTGAGCTACTGGAATCTCCTATAGGAAGAAAGAGTTGGTATGAAAACTAGGTACAGGCAATGTGGATCTCTGCTATGGCAATGCAACTCTAGCAGTCAAATATTCAACAAGAAATATTCTTTCCTGTCATGAAATATTTCAAAAAACTGTATCTTCCATGAAATTTTAATTAACACTGTTTTTTCAATTGCCTTCTAGTCTTAATCTCATGGAATGATAGAATGATCAATATTGGAATATACCTACAAGATCACTAAGTTAAAACATCCACCCAGCACTACCACTGTAACCCCAAACCACTAAACCATCACCCAGCACTGCATCCAGATACCTCTTGAACACCTCCAGGATGGTGACTCCACCCTCTCCCTGGGAAACCTATTCCAATGCCTGCCCATTCTAGCAGTAAAAATATGTTTTCTAAAATCTAATTTGAACTCCCCAGTCTCAGTTTAAGGCCAGTTCCTCTAGATCTCTCACTGCAGACAGCATAGGAGAGACCAGCCCCCACCTGGCTACATCTTCCCTTCAGGGAGCTGTAGAGAATGGTGAGGTCCTCCCTGATCTCCTTTTCCCCAGCACAAACAGCCACTGTTCTCTCAGCAGCTCTTTGTGAGACACATTTTCTGTGCCTTTCACAAACCTTACTACCCATTTCTGGACACTTTCCAGGAACTCAATGACTTTCCTGTCATGAGGGAGCCAGAATTGGACACAGGAATTGAGGTGCTGCATCACCAGTGCCCAGTACAGTGCCAAGATTAACACTTCCCTGGTCCTGCTGGCCATACTGCAGATCAAGATGCCATTGACACATGCTGGGCACACTCTGGCTAATGTTCAGCCACTGTCAACCACCACCCCCAAGTCCTTTCTGTCCAACAGCTCTCAAGCCACTCCTCCCAGAGCCTGTAGTGCTGCCTGGGGTTGCTGTGAGCCAAGAGCAGGACCTGGACCCTGCCCTGGACCTTGCTGAACCTCCTGCAGTTGTGACCTCAGCCCACTGATGGAGTCTGTCCGGGTCTCTCTGCAAAGCCTTCCTACCCTCGAGCAGGTCAACACTGCCACCCAAATCAGTCTTGTCTGCAAATTTACTGAAAGTGCACTCAGTTCCCATGTCTAAGCCATGAATAAAGATGTAAAACAGGACTGGCTTCAAAACTGAGCTTCCAGCTCCTTCTGTTTGTTATCCTTACTGCATGCATTGGTGCAGAAGCATTAACTATGCATTCTTTTTCTGAAGCTATATTTATTTCTCTCTTCCCTCTGGGAATTCCTACCCACACGTGGAATTTCTCATTCCACAAGCCTCTGCTTGCTCTCTGATAGGTTTAGAAAAATCTAGCAAGGCAGTGTCTTCCAACTTGACACTGCCTAAAAGTCTTGTAAACATGATGAGCATTTATGAGATTATTGTCCCTCTGTAAATTAAAATATATTCCATATATGAATCACAAATCAGCTCCTGTTTATCTGAATTGTCATATACTAAAGGAGAACATTAAAGACCATTTCCACATAAATAGCAAATTATAGGGCAAATAAAACCCTTACACCATTTCAAGGTAAATTAACTCAAGCAGGATCTGTGTGCCAATTTCATAAAGCCTTTTAACTGTTGGACACATTGCAGGAGATGCAGTAAAACAGCAAATGCCAAACACACATCTTAGGTGATGTTCTAGATGCTGGCATGGTGTGTTTGAAGCCCTTCCTTGGACATGTGGGGAAGAACAAAGCTAGAACACAGAATATGTGTGTTGTCGTCATCAGCAGGATGGTGTGTTGGTTGGGACATGCCAGGTCAGAACTCCACCGGCTTGGGAAAGGCAGACCAGGCTCTCATCCTTGGGCTCTGGTGGGTGTAATGCACACAGCAAGAGCCATCAGCCTTTTTTGATCATTCTTGCTATACTTGTACAGGATCCCTGTCAGAAAAATGACACTGTCAAATAGTCTGTCAGCTTCCCTTGTACATCAGCAGGGCAGACAGAAGTTCCCCTGGCACTAGACAGTTCTCTCCTTGATATTATTTATGCTGGCATCTTCTCTGGCCTTCATTCCTTGCTTCTCTGCAGTGATGTCTTTTTGGTCCATTTGTTTAAGAGTTCTTGGGACCTTGTGCCTTTGGGCAGTACACGGCAGGACTGCCTCATCTCTAGGGCAGTGCTGCCATCCCCAGAGGAGCTGTCTGCTCCTGGTGATATAGGCCTGTGCCCACAAAATCTAGGGGTAGCAGTCATGGTCTGCATGCAGACAGCCCTTGATCCACATCACAGTCTGAGACCCATTGGTATACCTGCAGAGAAATGATCAAAAATTCACCTAGGGCACAAGGAGACAGCAGCTCCCACAAGCTGTTCTCTGAACTTCATTTAATAGCTCCTTGGCTGTTGAGTACATTGATATTTCACCTCTCCTTTATCTTTTTCCTTAACATGTCATCTGTCAAGGTCCTGCTGTAAAATGCGCTGTAGGCATCTTCCACCTGGCTTGCACAAGGGGAACCCATATACCTTGGGCAACTCTAAAGACAATATCACAGTATCTTCCTGTTGCCACTAAAATAGTTTGAAATCATCTTCCCTGGTACCTCCTATTCCCATGGTCAGAGTAAAACAGAAGGAAATTATTAAGGTAAGCTGTAATGGCTCTACTGGAAACACCTTTGATTCCCACTCCTCCCTTGGCATTACCATTGCTCAGCCTTGGCATTAATGACTGGGTTACCAAATTTACCAGTTTCCCACTACCTGTAAATAAGCTCGAAGTCCCACCTGAAACACATATCAGAAACCCTTTTTTACAATAAAAGAGCACCATGCAATATCTTTAACTCTCTTTGAGAGCCTTCTGTGATTTGCTGTGCTGCAGTAAGAGTTGTTGTATCTGGAGACACTGCCCCAGCTTTTGGGAAAACTTCCTGCAGACAAACTACCACACATTTTGTTATGCCACGTGGGTCCTGCTGTCTCAAGATACTGGACTTATGCCAATGTCAGATGATCTGCCCAGCACTAAAAATATGCCACCTCATTGGAGAGGTTCTGGTATTCCCTGATCAGAAAAAGAAAAAAGGAGTGAGACTATTAGCATGTATATGGCCAGCTCTTACAATCTCACTCACTCTCTTTCACTCTGACAGGCACACTTGCCCTTTCCAACCACACACCAACATGCAGACGTGTACGCACACACTCACTCCTGTTTCCCTGGTACTTGCTTAATGCATTCTGTAACTTTCAAATGCCACTTAATTTGGCAAAGGGTCAAGTGTTCCACTATCTTCACCCAAAAACCCTTCCCCCTTCTCACATACAGGCTTTGAAAGTATATTTTAGGTATAGTCTTGGTTTGAAAAACAGGTGTCTGCCAAAAGGGACAAGAGCCTCTTTTTTGAAAGGAGAGTATAAGACCCCCCCTTCCCTTTTTCTCCTTCACTTTACTATGATTTTCAAATTAAAGAGCTCTCAGGTGAAGATATGGGGGTAGGAATAACAGTTCTTTACTGATATATATATAACAAGAGTAAGAAAAACTCAACAATAACTGTGAGATCAACAGCAACAGAGCAGAAAATCCAGTAAACAGTTCTGGTTGTGGACACCTTTCCTCTGTCGTGCAGTTACTGTTCTGATGCTGCCTGCCAGCTCTCGGTGATCCCACGTGGCTGGAGGGGCGCTGCGGGGAATGGCGTCTGTGTCCCAAAAGGGGAAAGGGCAGAGGGGAGAAGCCGCTCACAGGTCCCAGGGCAGGATCAGTCCTGATGCTCCAAAAGGATGTGCTGAAGTGGGTAGGAGATGCAGGAGAGTGCCTGAGCAGGGAAGCCTCGGGGATCCCACAGCCAGGGCAGGCAGCTCCCACGTCAGCGTGGCAGAGCGGAGTTTCTAGCGACCGTCCTGCTCCGAGCCAGATGAGCGGCAGAGCACCAGCCCCTCACCTCAGCTCTTCTTTCCCAGTGTTTCCCCTCTCCTCCCCCCTTCGAGAGAAAACTGTTAACTGAGCTTATGGGTGTAGACCCAAATACTTAGCATAAGAATGGGAAAAATTCCACAGAAAGTAAAAGGGAAAATTCAACCCCCAACAGATATGTTTTTAAATACCATATTTAAACAGGTAACATTTTAATGCCTTACTTGATATACAAACACTCATAATAATTTTGTCTCATCCATTAAAAGAATTTCTTACAGGATTGCCACTTTATTTTCTCAGTGCCTAAATATCATGGGAATTCAAATGTTATACAGGACCTTTTTCCATACTATTAACGTGCTCATTCCTCAGACTCTCCAAATAGAGTAGCAAGAGAAAGGACAAAACACTTATTTTATAACACCTCATCCATTCAGCTAAGTCTTAAGTCATGGGAACAGAAGAAATCCAGATGAAGTTTGGATGACTGGATCATCAAAGGATGGGCAAAAGAGCCTCATGACAAAAGGGACTGTAGAAGAGCAGAAAGTTTTGAGATAGAGGAGGAAGAGGAACTGTAGTGTTGGAGGATAGAGACCAGTGCCAAGGACATGACTTGAGCAACAGTGCTTGTTTGAACTTCTCAATAACCTTTTTCAGGATCATAAAATCATAGAATACTTTGGGTTGGAAGGCACCTTAAAGATCATCTAGTTTCCATCCTCTCCTTGACATGGGCAGGGTCACCTTCCACTAGACCAAGCTGCTCAAGTGCTTTAGAAGAATAAATTAATGTATGGTCATGCTTGTTCATGTCTTCAAATACAGTTGAGCAGACTTTAAAATATGAGCCTATATGAAGGTCAGAAAATTTAGGCCTGGCTTGATAGATTTTTGTTTGCAAGCACCTTCTAAGTGTCTCTGCTGTTAATGATGTTATTATTGGAAGGAGATAGATCAACATAATAAAAATCATCCAAGAGTTCTTTCAAGAATCTCACTATGTCCTGATGTGGAAAATAGAAATAAATATTTTAGGACTATACTTCCTTAGCCACATCTTGTGCAGTTTCTGGTATAACTCCCAAGCTCATGATGTTGATATACTTTCATCAATAATATTATAAATGTCACTGTAAAATCTTAGACTAAGACCAAGAGCCACATCCTCCATGTGACTTTTTTTTGCTGAACTTCTGAGTCAGGAAATTGGGTTTCCTTTCAATATTTTCTTTCATCCAAATATTTATGCCTAAGAAAAGAGAAAGATTCTGAGTTTTTTTCTACCACTTTGTTGTATTCTTCAGAAAAAAACATATACAAACAAACACAATTTGTTTTAAAGGTTGAAGGCTCTTTTACATTTATTAAGGCAACAAATATCAAAGAGAGGGACACTTTAATTTTTCCTCTGGAGTAGATTTTCTCTGCGACATACACTCCAATTCTCAGACTGTGCCTTGAACTTTTGCAGAGAAGCAGTGAAAGTTAAAATTTCTAGAGTCAGCAGCAGGAGTCCATTTACCATCAATAAACTTTAAAAGTCTTTTTTGCACCTCCACCAGAATAATAGACCAGATTCTACTGAAATAACACAGCTGGATAGCTTGGAAAAAAATGCTGCAAGTATTCATTGCTGTGTGTCCCTCTACACAAGCAGGAAAAAATAAGAATAATATTTTCAGACTAGTTGATTAATTTTGACTTAACTATTATGTGGTGTGGGTTTTATTAAACTTTGCCCATTTGAAAATTAAATTGCTATTCTCAATATAACATTATGTTTGCACCTGTAATCCACTTTTGAAATGTGTTGAACAAAACCCTCTTTTAATGATAATACTTTTAATGGGAAAATTTCTCTTTTTCTTCACAGACACACACATTAGACTAATTATTCCACGAATTATAAAAGAATAAATGCATTGCCAGAAAAATGGACAAATTGTGTTTATGCTAAAGAGTATACTGTAAATATCTTAAAATTTATTCACAAACATACTTCTAAATATTGCTCTTTATATTTTTACATTTGAGAATATATTTGGGGCTAAGTCATTGATGTTATTATAGATGTGAACTATTATACTTTTGTTGTTTCTGAGTTATTGCAGGATGAACACCATGCAGAAGTGTTTGAACTATTTGCTAAAGAGCTGTATTTTTCTGATCTGTATTTACGTTTTTTTGAGCTTGCTTCAGAAATTAAAGAACTAGAAGAGAACTGACTGGAGCAAGCTGAGTTCAAAACTTTACAGCCAGCAAATGTGGTCCAGATCTATACAGTTTGCAGCAGGATGTCTCTACATATCTGTGCCTGAATTTCCCTGGTAAGGACACTGTAGGAAGAGTCCTGAGTGGATTATTAAACCAGGCACATTGCCACTAAAGAGAAACTGAAAGGAACTAAGTACAGAACTCAAGAGCATTATTTCTCATAACGTGAAAGACTTCACTGGTCAGATGTCTGTGCAAAACAGAAGTTTAGAGCTTGGATTATCTATTGCTAAAATTTCCTGCCCTTTCTGAAGTCATCCAGTGAAGATTATTCTCCAACAGTAATTATGTTTATGTCACAGGTGAAACTAGTAATTTAAAGTATTCCGAAGAAGTTTTCTAAGAAACGGGGTGAATTTCTATCAAAGCTCCACCATGTTATTAACCCATGCTCCCATTTTGCAACCTTATAAGATCAAAAAAATAATACCCAGGCATGCACAAAAATTAATCTACAGTACATCTGCAGCAGGAATCAAAATAATATGAAACATTTCACTGATGTAATACTAAGGAGTACTGAGCAACACCAGTATATTCCACATTATTCAACAAATATGCTGCTGCCACATAACCCACACGGGGGCACAAAACATCAATCATGATGAATGCTAACTTTATTTATCTCTCTGTACTGCTGATGTCTGTTCATAGGGTATTTTATCTTGAGTCATTTCTCTGAAATTCCCCAGGGCTTGCTAACTTTGTTTAGTGCATTTAATGTCAGCTTCTTTTGATAGCAGAGCTACTTTTAGTGGTAGGATGCTTTCCTGAAAAGCATTCCCCTAAACTCAGAAGCTCTCCTTCAAGAGTAGGTGAGGTGGTGAAACAACAGATGAAATTGTTATGGTAATAAATTAGGTTTGTTTGTTTGTTTGTTTGTTTGATCTTTTTTTTTTAAATATTTCAGCAATGAAGAACTTAATGTGAAAAATAGTCTACCGTCATCCTCAATATCTGAACAAAAAGTACAGGATATTAGGTGGCAATGCACAGACTTCCAAGGTTTTCAGATAATCCCCATTATTAAAATTACAAGGAAAAGGTTTTGAGTTTATATCAACCCAGACTTCATTTTATATTGGTATATTTTGTGATAACTTAGCGCATTGTACTTTATTATTATCTAATATGTTTTATTTTAGTATAACTATGTTTCAGGAAGAGCTATTGAGATTAATGCAAAATTCCTGACAGCAGGAATTATATAATGCAATATAGAGCACAGAGCACTGACGCTACATTACAAAACAGGAGCCCACTCACAAATGGAAATTTTTAGGATTGAAAGTAAAAATATATAAATATGATCACAAAACAGAAAAGGTACCAAAAATGCACAACACATCCAGGCCCGTTTGCCTTTTTGTTCAAAAGTAGACTTCATGGAACTTATATTTGTCTCTTGTTCCACTGACTACTCTCCAGTTGCTTTACAAACAAAATAAAATTGAGACTAAATCAGGCAATCTCTTCTTAAATGTGAAAGTTATCTCTCTTTGTTTCCACTCTTTTTTTTATTAATGGTTTTGCACTGCCTGAATCTGATTGAAAAGTATTCCTAAATATATCATTTTGTTTCAGTGTTCCCTTCTGATTTGTGTATGTGTGAAATAAACTATCCTGATACACATGTGAGAAGTCAGGGTGAATAGGAGGAGAGGCACCAGGCTTTAATGCCACTGTCCCTCAGAGTGCTGTCAGAAAACATGTGCAACCAGATCACACTCTGTCATCATGAATATGCTATGAATATTTCAATTAACTTTCATCTACAAATCAAAACATAGTTTAAAGAGTAATTTCCAAGCCATTTCAAGTCTCTCATTAAACGCTATTATCTCTCTTCTTTGTTCATCTACAGCTCAATGCCTTCGGCTTCATTTCAACCAAAGCCCAAGCGGTACATTTCCCTCCTATGAAACCTTCTACAGAATTCAATTAATTCATTCTGAAGTACCATTGCTCTGCCTCTCTGTGCTTCATCTGAGTAATTCCTTGTTACAACTGCATAGCTCAGGCTGAATACCAAGCTACAGGCTACAACTTGAGCCCTTCAGCATTAAATATGGCTGTGACTGTTCCATACAACAACAGTTTTAAAAAAGCACCACAGAAACACTAGATTGTTTCCTTCACCTCTGAAGAGTAAGGAAACATATTGTATTGAGGTTGTGTGGCAAGGCTTTGGTACCAGACGGATTCCAGAAGCTGATCCCAAGTTGGATAGTGCAAGTTCTGACTGGCTCCTGCAGCTGGCCAAGCTGACCCATCAGTGACAGCGATAGCACCTCTAGAATGATGTATTTAAGAAAGGAAGGGGGAAAAAACTGCAACTGCAGCTGGGAGGGACAAGTGAGAATATGTGAGAGTAACAGTCACCAAAGTCACCAAAGGCAGTGAAGAAGGAGGGGGAGGAGCTGCTCCAGGCACCAGAGTGGAGTTTCTCCTGCAGCTCATGCTGAAGACTGTGGCAAAGAAGGTTGTCCTCATGCAGCCAGGAGAGAACCATAGGAGAGCAGAGATTTACCTGCAGCCTATAAAGAAACCCATCCTGGAGCAGGTGGATGCCTGAAGGAGGCTGTGACCCCATAGGAAGTACATCTTGGAGCAGGATCCTGGCAAGATCCATGGTCCTGTGGAGAGAGGAGCCCTTGCTAGAGCAGGTTTGCCAGTACGACCTGTGACCCCATGGGGAATCAGTGCTAGAGCAGTTCATGAAGAACAGCAGCCTATGAAAATGACTCATGTTGTAGAAGTTCACGGAGGACTGTCTCCCATGGGAAGGACCCCATATTTGAGCAGGGAAAGAGTGAGGAGGAAGGAGCAGCAGAGTAAACACTGACCACTTGTCAAGGTACAAGGTACAAAAACTGACCACAGCCTCCATTGCCCATCTCCTTGTACCACCGCGAGGGAGGAGGTAGGCAAATTGGAAGTGAAGTTGAGCCCAGGAGGAAAGGAGGGGTAGAGGGCAGATATTTTAAGATTTGTTTTTGATTTTTTTTCTCATTATCTTA
>VZTT01021002.1:7743-18912 GCA_013400855.1 Buphagus erythrorhynchus
TAGACTCTCTGAACTTAAACCAGATGAAAGAAGAGCAGAAAACAC
Source organism: Buphagus erythrorhynchus (assembly GCA_013400855.1). Lineage (NCBI taxonomy): Eukaryota > Metazoa > Chordata > Aves > Passeriformes > Sturnidae > Buphagus > Buphagus erythrorhynchus. The sequence continues at coordinate 7,789 of VZTT01021002.1, forward strand.
TTTGTGCATTGTAGGTCTATACAGAGTTTCAATCTGAATATGGTTTTGCAGCATGCAAGGGCCATTTCTTTCCTACCATGCCCATCTTCAATTAACAAAAAAATGAAGTGTTGCAGCTTAATCACAGAGTCCTTTCCTTACTACAAATATATATAAAATTTTGTTATAATGTATTGCACCTTCCAAAATTAAAAATAAATATCTGTACTTGTGCCCACATGAGTGATTCCAGATTTTGGGCTTTCCCACAGAAACGTCTACTCCAGCCTTTTAGAGTTACCAGTTAGGTTCACTTAGTGCTCTATACTTTTCTAAGTAATGTATTCCTATTTTCTGTAGTAGGATAATAAATTGTTTTGTAGGGGACTGCTAACTAAAGGAATGTAGTTTACCCAATAAGGTGAAAAAACTTTGGATTTTATATAAGCTCATAGGAGCAAATCTAGTTTGTGCTATCAGATGGCAGGGCCAGGATGATACTTGATTATATATCTGTAATATAAAAAAAAAGCCAGTCTGAAACAACCTCATTGCTGCTGATATAGGAGCAGTTTAGGAAAAGGCCTCCTTAAAACCAAGTCATAACAGCAATTAACTGACCTGTTGGAGACCTACAGCCCACACTTGGACAGGTCAGAGCACAGCGCTTGGAATCACCTTGCAGACGACTAGATGGCACTGTTCTGCTTGGCACAGCTGCAAACAGAAACTTGTTTGCTTGGCTACTGAAACANAACTTAAACCAGATGAAAGAAGAGCAGAAAACACTTTGTGCATTGTAGGTCTATACAGAGTTTCAATCTGAATATGGTTTTGCAGCATGCNACTGAAACACCCAAGGACGTGGCTGATGTAACTTTCAAAATTAGCATGAACACAAAACAAAGAAAAGACAATATTAGTATCTTTTTTTATGAGCAAAATATGTTTTATTCTTCTCTTTGTATTTATTGTAAGGGTACTTAAAAAACCCTAAGCATTAAAAATAGATAATCAGGTATTGCATATTACATTATTCTGGTAATTTCCGACATGGTCTCATTAGCTAAATGCTCTAATCATTGTAGACCTCAAGTTAAAATCAAGCTGCAGTGAGCAATGACAGTTATATTAAAAACATATTTTTCATGTGAGTTTCAATGGTTTTAAGACAAGCTAATTTTAGTATAACTGATGGTCTAAGAGGGAAGCAGTATTCACTGTCATTCAAGGAGATTCAAAACCAATTATATTTATGGAAAGTAATTGCATGTGTGAAACAGAGGAACTCAAGGGACTGACCCAAAGGACAAAGCTGTTAACAGTTAAATGATGATCTTTTTTTTCAGTGCAGTGTTTGAACCAAGATAATGATCTCTGATTAACAAAATCAGGGTTTTATTCTGATGTGCTAATGACCTGGGGTGAATCTGTGAACCATACTTCAAAACTCAGAGCTGACCTGCCCCTGCAGAGCCAGCTGGAGCCTCAGGCCTGCATGGATGCACCAGCTGGAGCTGAGAGGTTTTTCAGCTCTGGTGGAATAAGAGGTGAATTTTTCATCATCCAATTCAGGCAAAATCAGGCAAATTAACTCATATCATCTCCTCAAATGCTCCAAAGAGAATGCTTCTGTGATCCCATCTGTTCAGCAGAAGAGCTTGGGAAGAAAGCATCCCCAGAAGAAAGGTTCCCAGAAACACCTCTGGGTTAAGAACTTCTTAAATCATTGCAGCTTTTTGTAAAGTTAAGGTCTCTTCTTGACATCTTTATTCCTCTATAGAGTTTGTCTTCCCAAGGGCTAGAGAAGACCTAATGTAATTTAGATTGCAAAAGGGAAGTACAGAAGATCTTGATAAGTAGCACATCCTTTCCTGATCTGCTTCTGTTACTCCATGCAATAATCTCATATAACTTTCACCTCAAAAACTCAGCTTTTCTTTACTGCCAATTTGTGATGAAGTCTTTGCAGAGATCTTTACTTGTTTATATTTGGCACAGGGATAATTTGCCACATGCCAAATTGAAAACTTTTATGTGATCATTCTAACACTTCAATCTTTTAATCTGGAATAGAAAAGCCAAAACAGTGGGAGAGGGCTTTGCATCTTGTATTTACCCAGATTTCTGAAGTTTTTTCTACTACATGAAAGAGTGCTGCAGACTGTTAAGTGACAAAGGATTTGTCTAGTTCACCAAATCTTTTGCTTTGGGACTTATATTGCCTCCAGTATTTACAATAAGGCACCTTCAATTTCTAGCAGCTACATTGTTCTTTGACAAACCTTTGCCCTAATATTGCTATAAGCCTAATGTAAACTATTCAGCTGTGCTCACAATCAACCACAGAATGAATTGCCTTGCAGAAAAGAGAGAGAAATTGTGTCTCAAAGACCTTTAAAATAAATTCAATAAAATTGATAGAACCCTTCCAGCACTTTGCCTGAGAGCAAAGCATTTCTCAGCAGGCCCATCAGGTCTGGCACGGGTAAACCAGGCAACCCACTCACATGCCTCCCGGCTGGTGCACACACAATTTATGCAGAGCAACCTCTTTTTCAATCCCTGATCCCACATGTCAGACCCAGTTAGATGATGGGTCACTCCTGGGTGTTCCAAGGAGCATTCAGTTATTGCTTTTTTTTTCTTTCATTGCAAGTCTGTTATACATAGCTTCAATTAAGACAAATCATTATTGTTATCACTGTTTAAGAAGTTTGTGAGGATGATTTTTAAAATCCAGAAGTCCATTTCTGTGACTATTTAACTGTTTTAAATTAATTTATGTTATTTTTAATTATGATTTTTGTCTCTCTCCCTCCCCCCCCAAATGTGATGTGTTCTAACCCACTTCAGATCTTAAATTCTTTGTTGTACAGCTGACAGGAGGTTGACTCAGTACAAGGGAACTAATGATAAGAAGCAGCAGGCATGGGAAACAGTACAGGGATAACTTTTCCTATGGCAATGAAAATATTGTATATTTTTACTGATATTGTAGAAAAACTTGATATTGTAGAAAAACACAGCCTTGATTTACTCAGCACAGAGAGTCTGTTGCCCAGGGTCCTCCTGAAGAGGAGGATGGTCAGGTGTTTCCCTCCTGCAGAGGTGTGGGTCCTAAGGTCAGAAGTACAACTGCTACAATGGGGTGAGCTCTGTGGAGCTGTGTCTCGTCATAAGGGTACTGCTGTGGAGTACTCCCTTTCTGCCCAGGTATTCTAAGATTGGAAGTAAAACATCAAGAATGTGAGAGTATTTAAAAGAGCAACATAGGAAGGCATTTACCATCTTACCATGTACACATGGGATATCTTTCAAATCTATTTTTGCTATCTAGAATCTCCTTAATTAAATGTAAACCTATTTTTCCTTAGTAGCCTAGAAAATCAGGAGACACTAAAAATTCCACTACCAGAAGCTTCAGGATAAAATTCTGTATACTGGCAATGCTGACTGTATGAGATGCTGCCTCTTCAATTACCAATTCGTTTTGTGTTATTTTTCCTGCTTTATTTCCAAGCAAATCCATCTTGCTGCCTTACCAGCCCCACTCTGCTTTGCTTATGAGCTCTAGCAAGATCACAGCATGAGGTAGCATGATTGCCATCAATAGACAGAGCAGGGTTGTGATCATGGTGATTTGCTGAGACATTCAGGCCTGTAATTGCTTAATAATAACCATATCTGGGGTTTTTTTTGCACAGCAATCCTGTGTTAAAGTTGTCTCTGACTCTTAGCTAACTCAAAGTCGTGGTGCAAAAAGTACAGCTACTTGCAAATGGTGCGACAAATATAGAAACCATCAGATATGTAAAATGCTGCAATACAGGAGTAAGAGCAGCTAGCAGAGAAATCCCTGCTTGGAAAAATCAGGCTTGAGAAGCCCTTGGTTTCCTGAAATAAAATAGTACATAGTCATACTTAAGAAATACAGTTCTAAATTTCAAATAATACTTCTATAGGACATCCTGTTTGCTTGTGGTCACTTTTCAATTTTTAATTGTTTTATTTTTAATTAATTTTTTAATTGTTTTCCTGATTTGCCAGTGAATCCTCACTACTGAACATGATTATTTTATTCCCTCAAAGCCATTCCTTAAGGAATGCCATTTGGGTGAGGGTTAGAAAACAGTCTTGGAGGAAAGACTTCTTGTTAAATGATTTCTATATTAAACTATTTTAAGAACCATGATTGATTGGCATGCATTTCTCTGGACCAACCACTATAAACCTTAATCTTTGCAAAAGCAAGTACTGAGGATATTCAGGTGACACTTTTTTAATGCAGAAGGAAATTAATGTCTGCGACCAGTTGTCAAGTAGCAGTTGTACCTATCAACATCACTTTGTGCCCGTGTAATACATGAATTGTGTCATAAATGTATAGAACAAAATGACAGTCCAGATGTGAAACTTAGACAGAAGGATATACAGACTCAGATAAGACACCTTTTCTGATTGAATTTTACCATTTTGAGTAACATCCCTAGGTAATAAGCATAGAGATTCTATGAATAAAAATTCAGTCTATCGATTTTATTTAGCATTTTTCAATATTTTAATGATGGGTTTCTCCATATATGCTTTTTTTCAGCACTGAGGAGTATTATTACAATGTAAAAAGTGCTACTGAGGAGAAACTAAGAGGAATAAAAAGCAGAGCAGCAGCAATCAATACAAGGATAGGAAATCTGGTAAAAACAAAACAATTTAGTTAAAAGTCATGACATAGATTTATATAACTAGTCAAAACTTATAAATCAAATGTCCTGACAGCCCACAATTTGAGTCAGTTTGTCACTCAAAGGAACTTGAGGAATAAAAAGATTTTGCATCAAAACTGAGTGAGGTCGATTCCTGATTGCAGAGAGAGAAGATTATGGTCTTTACATGTAAATCAAAAGAGTTAGGTACTATATACTATGGCATAAATATGAAATAAAACAGTTCCTCTTTTCTGGTGATGATGAGATGATAGGAACAGTGGCTGGAGTCACAAAACTTTGGGACAGATTGGGTAGATGCTGAAGCAAAGGATGTAGAAAGCAGGTGGTACTTGGCAGTAGATATTCCAAGTACTTTTCTGCTTGTGTGATATAAGCTGTGCAAAATGATGATGTTGTGCTTAAATCAAGGTGTTCTATTAATTTATACTTTTGCCCATGGTATCTTGCTTTGTACTTAAATAACTGTTCAAAATTGTGTGTTACAAGAATCCAGAGACACAGCTACAGGAGTGAAAGAAGGAATAAATCAAGCCAAACTAGCTGGCTTGAGGGTGCACATAGCTGTTAGACTTCATGGTGTTCTCAAACAGACTTTCAAGCTGTATATTTCCCAGTCTGCTTAACAGCATTATATTTCACAAACTTGCTATTAGATTGGTCTAAGGCAAACAGCCATAAATCTGTAGCATTCGATTTAGTTCACTTGAGAAAGCTTTCTGATCCTCAGTCTAGTCATTAAAGACTTTTTGGCAATTGTAACATTAAAAAAAAAATCCTCCCAAAAATTTAAAGTAGGAACACAAAAAGTAATTGCTAGCTTGATCAGTCTTAGACTGCATGAACTTTCCACAGGTAATTTTTACCCATCAGATCAAAAGACTGACTTCTTCCAGGCTACACTGAACTTCTTTGAATTCTTGCAAATAAAAAAGTAGTAATGTCTCAGAAGAACCATGTTGTTCACATATGAATAGATTTTCTGACTCATGTAATTACATTTTAAAAAAAAATTAAAATATGGATTTCCCATGTAGAGCAAATGATATATCAACTCTTCAGAGGTTTTACCTATAGAATAGCATCTTCTGCATTCAAAACTGTAAAGCCTAAATTTCAAATTGTATGTAAATGAATAAATTCCTATATATTTTTTTTTTTTAACTGAAAGCATGTGCAAGTTGGAAACACTGAAGATTCTGCAGTTTTCAAGGAGTTTGCAAACCTAATTAAAGGGCAAACTCAAATTGTCAAAGGGATTACGGGGCCTTCCAAGTCTAAGTGTCTAACGTTGGTTCAGTTGATGGACTCCAGAGGGAATAAATCTAAGGCCATGGCTCTGGAAAATATACACACTTAAACATCTTTTTCTGCAAATGCCAAGATATAAACTCATACATCTCCTCAGGGCAGTGTCTTTTAACTAGATAGATCTTTCTCAGTTGTCTTTCTTAGGAGTATTTTCCCAAATCAAAGCCTAAAATAATACACCTGCTGCAGAATATGTATGTATATCTGGTGGGGGTAGAGGATGCTCTTGTGTCCTTTGGCTCCTGGCATTTTGCTACACAATCAAACTGCCACAGATGATATTTTCAAGGACAGCTAATCACACTGCACTTAAGCAAAAAACAACAATATTCAGCTCACAGTGTCAGAAAGTCCAAGGCTATGGAAACAACATTACACTTTAAAGGAACATCCTAACAAATTTGTAGATTCAAGCTCACAGCAAAATTTGAGGTCTTAAAACATAGAGGCTCTGGCAATTTCTGACCCAAATACCTCTCACAAACAAACATGTATTAAAAGAACAAGGAAAAAAACCAAAAAACCTAACCCAATACTAGTTGCATATAAGTTATTATTGTGTGGCAGAGCATGTTCTTATCTTTCCAATATACATAATGAAATACAATCACTCACCAGTTCATCATTCAAAAAGCTAAATCTGATTTCACAATGAAAATGCAATTTTGTCTCATCAAGTTCCATAGTGCTGAAATGCTAAACTTAACAATAGAAACTGATGTGATATGTCTGAAATTAAATTGAATCACTGCAAACAATGGGTTTCTTCAGAGGCCAGCCTTGACTGAATATGTTTTTCCACTTCATTTTGCAAAGAAATCATCAAGAGTAATGGCTTCAAGCAATCTAAGTGACATGTAGGTTGAGAAAATAGAAAAGCATTGCTGAAAAAGTGCCACACACAAAGAAGGAGAAATTATCACGCATGGCACTGAAGGCCTTATCACTTCCACATTTCATCTGAAGTCCTTTTAAGCAAAGCAACAAGCCCAACCTCAAACCAGTGAAGTCAGTAAAAAAAGATTTATACTTCTTCAATTCCTGAATAAGGTCCAATGTCTGAAGCCTGCTGTGTGAACCTAGTGTGTGATTGTAAAAGGCAGATACAGAGGTATGAGTTTGGATTTTTTTATCAAATGTTAGAAGATTTGTCAAGTCCCATCAAGAGGAAAACAGAAGAACAAGTTCTAACCTGCAGACAGCACACCTCAGAGCCAGCCTGATGGGCACCAGGGGCCAAGGCCAGCCACCCCAATGGGCTGGACGGGCCATGGGCTGCTCTGCACGTCTACTCACTCTACACAGAAAAATTGGGAATTTTCCTCTAGAAGAGGAGAATCTTACAGTGATTTTCATCCACTATCCTGGGGAGAAGGGGACAGTACAGGCCTAAGAGTGCATCACAGATACATAATAGAATGAGGCTTGTTTAGCTCACAAACAATAATTTTAAAAACTACAAATAGAACAGGATGGATCTCAGTCTGAATTTAGTCTTTTTGTGGTCATTTATTTCCTTGAAATACTGTGAGAGACAGATTTCTTCAATATAGCCACCATACACTAATATTTTTTTTTCTTCTGTCCCCAGATGAAAAATAAAAGGTCAGGAAGAAATACCCAGTGTTGTTTGTTTCTTTTAGAGCTGAACTGCCAGCCAATTCCTCCTTTCAGAGGCAGATGGCTATTAGGTAATTCAGTATCAACTGTCCAATTCCTAGATGCCTGTTTAACAATATTGTTCATTTTTATTTGTTTACTTTAAGGATAGATCTGCAGGGAGGTTTACAGTTTCTATCCTTACTTAGGGGAAAGCCTATATGAATAAAGAAGGTGTTAAGAAAACAAAACCTTTGGGGTTTCCTGGGGAAGACTTTCTCCTAATCCTTCCAGGAAAACACCAAGCTGAGTGATTTATTGAAAGAGGAAGCACTCAGTTGAATACTGCTCCAATCCTTAGACAATATGGACACCTAAGCCTTGCCTGCAGGACAGCCAACATGACCAGAGCAGTGTTTTCTTTTCAGAACTGAGTCCCACTCCACTGCCTTCTGTTGGCCTTCCAAACCCTCTTGCTACAGAGACCTCAGGAGAATTTCTAGGGAAAATATGTAAATTCACAGAAACCAGCTCAATATCTCACATGGAAAGCCTGCAACTCTCTCACTGGGTTAATGCTACTGCTGCAGCTGGTACAATAGGAATCCAGAATTTACTTAAAACAACAGTTTCCAGGTTCACCTTTTCAAATAGCAGGGGCTGTGAAGGCTCTAATCTTCCCTCCATGGCTTATAGCTACTGTTTGGCCCATAAGTTAACAGATACATCAAAATAGTAGTAGTAGTAGTAGTAGTAATAATAATAATAATAATAATAATAATAATAATAATAATAATGATGATGATGATGATGATGATGAAAATTTGTCTTCCTTCTACATTTAAGTTCTTGCTCTGGGTAAGTTGTACAACTAAGGTGAAAAAATGCTGACCTGCTAGAGTCAAAGATCTTAATTAATATCTACCAGAAGAGAAAACAACAGATGATACATCAAGAATACCATATGTGTCAAACTAAGACATTTTTTACATTTACAAATACAAAGAAACTTTAACAAATAAAAATATTCACCATTTCCTTCCTGTATTATTAAAATTTAAACTAGGGCTTTTTTTTCTTTCCATGCATAAAACTTCTGAAAAGTTGTCAAACCCTTTTTAGCTCTGGCAACAGAGAATTTTCACTACTTTTTTAAAAAATTATTATCTTAATAGCAGAGTCTACTGAAGTTATGATGACATAGTTTTCATGATAGCCTTTTTATTCCTAGGAAATGAAAGAAGTCTAATGCAGTCTGTAATATTCCAGTCAAATCAAATGGGTAAAGTCAGATCAAATGAGTAAAGATTAGATATGGAAAGCTCACATAGCTAACTACATTTTTATACATCATTTTATTCTGGTGAAAATAATTTTGCAACAGCATCTCAGCATCTTCTACATTACATGTTCTTTTACAGGCTGCCCCTGGAAAGTCAAGAGTAAACTGGAAATGACACTATGATCCCTTTTATTTCTTCCAGCCATTTTTCTTGGTGGCAACATTTCTGCAGGTCAGATTCTGCTTTACTTATGCCTGTGCAGCTGCAGTGTTTTAGAAGAGTGTCAGGAGAAGAATAGGCAAGAGAAAATTGACAGCATAAGCAATAGCTTGTGCTAAATTGGCACAAAATTTGTGTAGGGGTCCAAAGGAAAGATTCAGCTTTGTACAATAAGAGAAAATATAGTAATTTAGGAATTATGTGACTGGAGGAACTGATGATAGAGATTAATTTTGGAGAACCCTTTTGGTTATGTTGATGTGGACAGACAGAGCAAGGGTGAAAAACTAAGTTGCCATGGGCATGAATTCAAATGGTGAAGGAGAGCAGAATTTGAATGTGAATCAAGAAAAAGAAATTTGAAAGCACATTGATCTTGGGCAAGTGGAGACAGTCATTAGGGAATATGATCCCAATTAAATATACTACCTTAAAATATTTGTACTTAACTCAGACATTACATTTTGAATGTGTGATTCTTTGTCAGCCCTCCCTAGGGCTAGACAAATAGTTAAACTGATAACAAATAGTCTCTAGAAGCTAACTTGATAATTCCCTTTTTTTTTTTCCTTCTTTCTTTTTTGTGGCAATCAAAGACATTCTGAAGGCTGATGAGCAGAAGTAATTGGCTTTCACAGAGTAAGTACCAGGGTTTCATCTTGATTTGATAGAGGATTCATTTAAACTTGAGTTTTCAATGCCTTCTTTCTTAAAATGATACAAATATATACACTTTGTCCATTCTTATGCTCATGTAATCTAATTAATAAAGGTAAAAGCATTAAGCTTTTCTTAGAAGTTGATAAAAGTGAGGTTAATGAGCAGTGGAAAGTGCAATTTGAACCATGGAGCCACATTACTTGGTTCTAAATTAACTTTAACCACTCAGAAAATGGACTTAGGTATCATGAAATCTCTGATCTGTGAGAGTACTTAAGCAAAAAAATTGCTAGAATTTAAAAGGAGCAGGTGGGAAAGTAATAGCAAAAGTATAATAGTGCCGTTCTCTGAATTGACAGAATGATGCATCTGGTTCTAGACTCCCTATCCCTACAAAAGACAATGTAGAAAAAAAAAGAGCTCAGAGATAGATGAAGAGAATTACTTAGATGAAGAGAATAATTAGATACAGGAAAGAGAAAATGGTACAATTTTCAGAGAATAATTGGAACAGAAATGCACAAGACTGAATGGAAAATATCTTAACTTTTTTGAAAGTTGTCTCTCTTTTTAAAGCATCTGTACTTTGTTGCAAACTGTCCTGATAGTGTCGGTACTACACATACTATAGATCAGTCTTACCTAATTTCTAGATGATAACAATAGTATGAAGAACTCCACATTAAAGATTCTCTTGAAGCCAGCCCTGTGAACATTTTCCTATTTAACCAACCTGTCTTCTACATTTTCCTGTGACCTGTTTCCTGTCCCCACTGAGGCCTATCGATGCAGTTGAAAAAAATGCTTACAGAGAATGCAATTCAGCTCCTCCATGCTAGCAGCAGGTGAGCGATGACACGGGCGTGCATGGCACTGCTGTGCAGATCATGCACAACTCTGGCTATCCTACAAAATGTTTGATCATGTCAGTGTCAGTAAACTGCTTCATCCTCAGGTGTATTCCCTCCCACATAAGGACCAGCAGGTTGGCTCTGAGTCCACGTGAAGGAGGACAATGTTAGTGGGTAGATGAAATTACTCTGAAGAATTTTCTGCACAGTCATCTGTGGTTAGAGGTACATATTCATTAGGGCCAATTGAGCCTGTTGCTAAGGCATGCTCTCTCATCTCTCCATGCCACTAAACTCACAGCCAGCAGCTCCAAACAGTTTCAGTTGCCTGGGAGACCCTGCTCCATCCTGGCAAGCAGCAATTGCCTCCCTTTTACACACCTTCACAGGTCTCTGCTGAGCTACAGCGACCTGCCTCAGCACAAAGCACTCAGGTGAGTGTTTGAAAGCGCCCTTGCCCATCCCTCCACCAACCTGAGGAACTGTGGAACAGCA
>VZTT01021005.1:3351-19296 GCA_013400855.1 Buphagus erythrorhynchus
CCTTCACCAGCACCAACTTCTGCCCCACTCCAGCACCCTGTTCCCTCCAACAGCACCAACTTCTGCCCCACTCCAACACCCTGTTCCCTTCACCAGCACCAGCTTCTGCCCCACTCCAACACCCTGTTCCCTTCACCAGCACACTGAGGGCAGTTCATCAGGGCAGGCTGTCACTGCATCTCACTGATTGGCATTTTCATTAACTAAAGCAAGGGAAATAACTGCCTTTTTTACATTCATGGTAACTTTGGTAACCACACCATGATTTGTGGATATGCACTGCTTCCCATGTATCACACATACATAAGAGTATTAAAATTATTATGAGCTTATTTGTCCTAAAAAATTCAACTGCTAGAATTCACAGAGTAACCAACAATGTTTTAAAAGTGTTTCTTCTGAAGAAAAATGGATTATACCACATTACACCACAAACACTCTCATTTCTATATCGTATTAGGGGGAAAAGATATTTACATTTTTCTGCGACAGTAAGATTAATGAATAAAGTCACTAAATAAACTGTCTCTTGGGAACAGGTTTAATTAATGGGATGTGGACTACCTTAAATGAAATATTCCATCCTCAGAGATCACCACTGATACTCCAGTGTAGCATAGCTGCAGTATACCCAGTACAATAACTTAGTATATTTGTTTTTACTGATCTCTCAGCAAGTGCTGTATGACCTCATTTATGTGACTTTCAACACTGAGATAGGATTCCAAAATTCAAACCCAAATACTTCAATCCTCTTTTTCAGTAACACCTCTGATCCCAAGCAATTCTTAGCTTCTTTAAGATTTGATTGAAGAATGCAACTATGCAGTTGGCAGGTAAACCAGCAGCAATTCAATGCAAGTAACCTCATAACTCTGCTGAGATGCCTTTCAAATGACATGGGAGGCTTGGTTGTCTCTAGGTCTCACTGATGGGGCAGTAGTTCAATGGTACCTGACTAAACAGCAGCAGTGCTCTCACTTCCCCTCCTTCAGTGAGCCCAGCTCAGGAAGGGTTGAAATGTTCAGCAGTAAGAATAAGAAAGCTCAGGTGGTTTGCAATTATAGTATTGTGTTAGGGGGCTATTTCTGGTATGCAGTAGCATAATAAGAACTGATACTAGTTTGGTTAATAATAAGTGAGACCTGTAATGGGATTAATACCCAGATGAGAGGTGTGACAGCAAAAAGTCAACCTGAGGCCTCAGCTGTGCCAGCTAGCTACTCATTTTGTGAAGAAATACCTCATTTGATCATTATTGCTATTAGATCCTGTCCGGAGCTTTATTCAGAAGGAAAATAAACATTTTCCTCACATGGCTTTAAATCCCTCAAGTGCTACCAAAATGAATTCTTTGATTACCACTGCTGCTCTTAGATCTTTCTGGAAAATTTATCCTTAGAAAGAGAACCAATCCTTCTCTCTCTATCTTCCTTCTGTAAACACACCAACCCACAATAAGCATTTACAACCATAGTGGGCTTGGAGTAAAATCCATCCCATTTTCATTCTGTGAGAGAAATAATGAAAGGAGGGGTGCCTAAGTACTTGAGCTGGGTTTTGCTCCAGATACTAAGAAAAGCAAGCACTCATGCCAATAAATATAAAGCCTCACAACTTGAGAAAATATTACCTTCTTGAACCTGAAGGTCCAGCAATCACACATTTTTCCACCTCTAGGAACAGGAACTGAAATTGCATCACAATACATGGCTACTGGTTAAGGAAATAACAACAGAATTGTCCTTTTAAAAGTTAACTGTAGACCTGCCAACAGAGTGACCTACATTTGCCTGGTCAAAGCAGCTGTGAGAGGTGGCAAGAGAAATACTTTCAGAAAGGAAATTCTGGTTTGACATTAAATGATGCACTCTTCCTTTCCATTGCTCAAAGGCCTAGAAATGCAAACTGACCCTATACAGGGTACAGAGCAGCACAGCAGACCTGCACGTCAGCTGCTGGCAGCAGAATAAAGACCCAGAGCTAGAGCCATGTGAGAAGTCAATGATTTTTTGATTATATCCTCAGTGCAAATTTTTCCTCTCACTCCTCTTCCAAATATATAAGAAATGCTTTAGGGAAGCCCTTTCCTTATTAACATACTTCTTCAACTTGCACTATTTATGCAAGGATGCTTTAGTTATTTCATTATTCTGGTGATAATTCTAGTTTTTTTCTTTCTGCTTCTATGACCCCAGATACAAAATACGTATCATGCTCACACAAGTGGACACTGAGGTTTGCTGCTCCACCACCAAAGCCTACGTGAAGAGAAAGTGAATGAGGCAGCTGTAAACATCCTACACTCAGTACATCAGTGAGAAATTGTGGTTCTGTCTTCACCATCACCAAAATAGAGAATTGGAAATGCAACATTTAAGAAGTACTAAAACCTAGTCCATTAATAATTTTTCCTTTCAAGATGTGTTTTCTCTCTTAACGTATGTTATCTTTCTGCATGCCTTTATTACTTTCTGTATGTGCTTCTCCATAAAGATGTCTGAATAGTTAAATATTTTTTCACTATCTGCTCTTTCCTGTTTGTTCCTAGTGTGTGGTGTGGTCCATTAGCTAAATGAAAAGTAACAAACCAAGTCCCTGTTACAGGGAACTCAGCTCTTCAGAGCTGGGGAGAGCTCTGCCTCTGCCAGTGCACAACCCAGAGAACCATCAGCTTTCTTTTATACTCACTCCAGGGACTGATTGTAACTAATACATTTCAATCATGCAAGAACTCTTATTACTGCACTGAGTTAAACAGGGGAGCACTGAAATTTTTTAAACCAGGCTTCTAATTGTAGGTACCTCAAACCTCACCCTCCCTCAACTTCTCATGCAGTCCTGGTTCCTAATGCCTAACTAAACTAAGTTTCAAAGGCTGAAAATGTGAATACCCTCTTCAAAGACAAGGTATTGCAGATTTTATGATATACAAATTCTATTTTGGATTTTGCTAAAAAACCCCTAATCAGTTCTTTGTCAGCAGCTTGGAATCAGGGAGAGAACTTTTCCACTTGCTGGTAAACGATACAAACACGCTGGGCTGCTGTATAGGACTGCTATTGCTGTCAAAACTCTTTGCCTTGGAAGCCATCCAATTTCATTCTACCATGGTATCAATGTGAGCTTATCTCAGTCACAGATGTCCATTCCTCTCTTATTGTTTTATGGAAGTCTGCTAAAATTACAGCTTTTATATTAAGTCCAGGACAGTAAATAGAAATACCCAAAAAAGTTTCCACTGACTGTACAAATTGTGAAAACACAAGTGTTATTTAACAGCCTGACATGAATTTCCAATATCATCCTTATAGTGAACACTAAACACAGTTCTACAGTATAAAAATCATGTGTAAAGTAACTCACATTTTGAAATCCATTTTCCATATACCTGATAGGAACAGTAATCTTTGTAAAGAAAGTTTTTACTCTGGATTTTATAAAAAAAGGGAAACTATTAGTTTTGTCATTCAAATAATTACATTTTCAAATAACATTTTTTGTTCTCATTCTGTTTTTACAGTCACCACCAAGGAATCTGAAAGTTATGCAACACAACAGGCTTTAAAACCACCAGGGACCTCCTAACAGAAGATGGAAATAACTTATTATGCAAGTAAGATTAAAACACTGACCTTGAAACCAGTCTTTAGCCAGGGGGCAGAGTGTGTGGGGGTGGAAAATCAACTGTGGTACAGAAGCTTGTACTGTGCTTAGGAAAGCACAAGAATTTTCAAAAGCAAATGCCTCCATCATACAGGAGAGTGAGCATTTAATATTTCATATAGCAAGGCATTTCTTAGGAAATAACACAGCTTCAGCTCTGCACACAGTCAGTATCATTTTCTGCTCACCATGGTCTCCTGTTCCAGCCAATCCTGCAGTGATTGCTCCAAACCATTCCAGCCTGCGCTGGCCTGCAGAGGCCACCAGAGCAGCAAGGGACAGCCCATGGGGATGGAAGCCCAGCAGGGCTGCTGCAGAGCCAGGCCAGCGGGGATTCCCTTGGAGACAGAGGTGCCAAGGGCCACTGCAAAGTGCCCGTGGATGACTTTGTGCTGCCAGTTCAAGGCCAGGCTCCCAGTGTCAGCAACAACCCAGCCATGCACCACAACCTGGGGCTGTCACACTGCACAGCCCAGAACTGCACTATAGCAAACTATTAAATAGGAAAACAGAAAAAACAGCTGGTCCCAATTTTTGAAACTCATGCTTCACTGAGACAGGCAGGAAAAATTCTATTTTCGAGTATTCTTTTATATGGACAGAGTTTCTTGCAGGGGTTGAGAATGTCTTTAGCAGCAGCAACAGAGTTCTACTGTCTTATTCCAGTCAGGCTGGAATACTGCCTCAAGGTAATATTCTTTCTTATGTTGTTAAGGACAGCAAAATAGCTTTAAAAAGGGAATGACAATTGACTGCTTCACTAGGAATCTTAAAGATGCAAATGAAAAGGAAGGTTTCTTTGATTATGTTGCGGGGGGGCGGACGGGACTGAGGTGTTTCCTGTTTTGTTTGGTTTGAGTTTTTGTCAGCTACCCCAAAAAACTTCTCTTCATGCATCTCCCAGAAGTGAGCTGAGAGGGAAAGAACCAGAGAGCTGCTGGAATCAATTCAGAGGAAAGAGCGAGAACAGACACATTTAAGGAGCTCTCCATCCCAGCAGATCTCCACGCCTGGTCTGCTCAGTCTCCAAACTGGAAATACATCTATTTTCCTTTCACACATATATTTAAAAAATCTGTCAGACCAGTATCAAAGTGGATAAAGAAGTGTTTCTCCTGAAGTGGGAAAATTAATTGGAATTACTTGTAACAGCACAGCTCTGCCCAGCCTTAAAGACTGTTACTGTGAAATTAATAAAAACATATACAGCCTTTAACATATTCTATGTATTAAACAACCACATTTTTTTATATTTTCTTCAAACAGGAAATTTTGCTAAAAGAGGTGGTAGGAAGAAAAAAAAGAAAAAAAGAGAAAACAAAAAGGCAATAAATAGAAATACAAAATAAAATTAGAGTCTTGAGTAGAAATCAAGTTAACAGATGGTTGATCATCCTTTATGAAAAAAATTATTTTTTTTCAATCAATTAATATCAGACGAGCTGATGAAGTTAAGAATACAATTATAGAACAGTTATTTGTTCTGATATTTAATGGAAATGTCAAACGAGAGTGCAGCAGAAAAGGAAAAATCTCTCAATAAATCACAACACAAATCTTAAAGGGAAACGAGATAATCTGCTTAGCACAATTGTAGAATAATTCTATCTGCCCTTGGACACCATGTAAGTAGTGAAGGGAGGGCAGCCCTCCCCCGAAGGCGCTAAGCACTGCAGGAGCCAGCGCCGGTCTCTAGTAAGTGTGGCGGTAGTGCGCAAGCCCCAGCTCGGAGGTGCGCTGCCGTGCCCGGGGACGCGGCTGTGCCCGGCCCGTACCTCTTGTCCGGCTTGGCGCTGTGCCGCGGGCCCTGCGAGTGCCGGCTGCCCCTGAGCGCCGCCCGCCCGCCCTGGCTGCTGTTCCGCGGCCCGGCCCACGGCTGCTCCTCGCTCCTGTGCAGCGGCACGGATGTGCGGATGGCAGAGATGACGTGGCCGGGGTAGGCAGGCAGCGGCTCCTCCAAGTGTGCGCTGTGGTGCGGCAGAGCCCGGTCCGAGGCCGGGAAGTGGCGGCCCGGGCGGCGGTAGCCGCGCTCCCGGTAATAGGCGGGGAGGCAGGGCCGCGTCTGCTCCATCACCCCGCCGCTGCAGCTCCGCGAGCAGGCGGACCAGGGGCCCCAGCTGCCCCACAGCCCGGGCACCCCGGCGCTGCTGTCCTCGGCTGCATCGCCTTGCTCTTCTATCCTCTGCGGAACCTGCAGACACAACACACACACTTAGGAATCAGAATTTGCACTGGAGTAAGAGCGGACCGCGAATAGCTCGGTGTTGAGCCATTCACTCCGCAGCCACAAGAGAAATGGAATGACATAGGAAATAACTTGCTATTCTCTGCCTGTCAAAGGAGTGCCAGTATAAAAGGAGATCTCCTACAGCCATCAACCATTCAAACAAAAAGTTTGGGGCTGGTTGTTCTGGGTTTGGGGTTTTTGTGGTGGTTTTATGGTTGGTTGATTTCTTGGGTTGGGTTATTTTTTGGACTATCTGGATAGAAATAGATTTTCTTTGTTCTCAGCAATGGAAAAATTGCATGATGCAAAGCTTGGAAATGTGTTATAATATTATCAAAAAGCAGGAAATAAGGTCATTTTTGGTAATGAAATTGGGTTAACAGACACTGCTCTGCTGCACTCTTGATGCTTCAACAATGGAGAGTGCTGGTGGTTGCAATAATATTTCAGGAACTCCCATCTAATGTGGAACTTTTTACAAAGGCAATAATGTAAGAGGACAGGTTGATTTCCAACCAACCAAAAATGCTGCTATAGTTAACTCTTATATTACCACTCTTGCCCCAGTCCTCACATTACCACTACATTCACAGAAATTCCCATCAAACTCAATAAAAGATAGGACAAATTGTTGGTCTCTGGTGTTCAGTGCCACTTAGTCCATACTCACCATTCAGCAGCACAAGGAAAGTGAAAGAAAGAATCCCAAAGGGAGAGGATCCTTCTCATGAAGGAAGCTAGGAAGGATTAGGAAGGACAAGGTCTCTCCATAAGGAGAGTTAACCTCTCAACCCAAATATTTTAAACATCCTGACCTTGTGATTGGAAAGGTATCAGCACAGCCAGGAAGTCACAATCACCCTTCCTCATCTCCCTGTGGTCTCCTCAAGGTTTACCCATTTTTGGAGCTAGGTCTAGTCAGGATTTCTCAGTGTTTAGGACTGAGCAAAGTACTCAAACTTGCAGTTTTTCTCTTGCTTCTCTTGACCAACTAGTTGAATCACAAGCTTCTAAAGCAGGTTCCCAATATCTGATTCTCACAATTACTAATATGCAGATTCTTTTAAATGAGCATCCTTTAAGTAGTTTATTAATACTCTGAACAAGCTTTGTACCAGCAAGCACACACATCAATTCAGCTGGGAGACAAGAAAAGGCACTGCCCACAAACACGTTTGCCATACCTCTCCAGCACTATTCTAGTGCAGCTACCTCAAAATGAGCTTTGGAAAGCCAGCCTTGTCTGTCTGTCACTTCTCCCCTCTTCACAGCATGAGAACCTAAACCCATAACTTCCATTAATAACTTTCCCTCAAACATTATTGTATAATAGCAAAAGATTACCATCTCCACACTTAGTGTCTCATCACAGCCCCCACGGGCCGTGGTCACTGAGCTGTGTCCCAGTCTGCCAGGAAGCACACACTGCTCATCAGCTGCCTGCAGACATGGCAGGCTGGGCTGGAACGTGGTTTGCAAACACGGCTTGAAAGCAGCATTACAATACAACAAGCCAAGCCAGAGCAGGGTTTGTGGTGCTGCTGTGTAATAGTTGGTTGTGGTCTACATCATCTGAAACATTTCCCCCCCCTCTGAGGTTGCTCTCACGCTTTCATCACCAACCACAGAAAAAACTGCATTTAATTATAACTCATGATTAATAAAAAACATCTGCATTAGTGTGATATGTTACCCATTTCTCACATGTTATTTGAAAACAGGAGCAGATGTCTCTGTATTTAATGTCTTTTTTCCTGTGTGTACCCCATTTGGCATCAGCCTTTAAAATCCAATAGCCTGTACAACCTAATACCACATAATGTCAAACTTAGAGCATGCAGCAAGGTCTTTCTGGCTGCTACATTTGCTTTCATATCCAATAACAGAACACCACTGGCTCACACTTTGACCAACTAAGTAAGCTGTTCTTCAGTTTGTGATTTTTCCAATGAACATTCACTGCCCATACTTGCACTGTGCATTAATGTGTTCCACCTCAGATATAAAATGGTAATGACTACACACAGAGACACTCTTCTGGTCTGAACTCAGTCTGCAGTAAAATTTACTTACTATAAAACTAATAGTCCTTTGTTATCAGACAAGGTTTCACTTGTTTGGACTACTTCTTAATCATTTCTACAATGGTTCAGTATACCTGCTTTTTTTAAATGCCAAAGACACTCATGCAGGCAACAACTAAAAACTATAACCTACAAGCAATTCAAGTTCTCACTAACATAAGATATGTACCATTGTGCTGAAAAAGAAACTGAATAGTGAAAAGTGTCAACCTGCTACAGGGAGAACCTTCCAACTGCCGAACTTCATTGCAGCAAGAATTGGTTCAGATAAAATGATACTTCATATGACTGAAGGCAATGTAATGTAATTTCACACCCCCTAATCTTCATAGTGGAAGAGTTGTAGACACAGCACAAGAAGGTTTAATCCATCTAGTTAAGGAAGAACATAAATATAAAACCTAAAAAAAAGTAACATTATAATGTCTTATACTGATAGACAAATTCATCAATGCTACTTAGCTGTAAGATAAGAAAATTTTGAGATGCAAATTTTCAGTAGCAAATCAGGTTATGAACTTTTATTTTCTTACTTTTCTTACTGTTTTCTTACTTTGAGTAAGATACGGGCTAGAGATGAATCTTTAGAGGAGATGATGTGATTGATGGCATAATCTACTCAGTGAATTCTGCTATGAAAGACTGGATAAACTGAAGCTGAGTAGTTTAAAGAATGAAAAACAGAGGGGACAATGACACTTCCAAACAGTTTACATAAATAAATACAAAGAGCTGTTACTTTTCTTTTTGCAGCAAACTGTTCTTGTTTATAGCCAACACATTAATAACCATTCAGATTTAAATTTAATCAAAGGTGATCTAAATTAAAGGAGGAAAAACAGTTAGAGAGAAGGCAAACAAAGCCTGGGAACAAATTGCCTGAGGAGGTCCTGGTAGCACTGAGACCAATCCTAAAGCTCTGTCAGGCAAAACCCTTCCTCAGGGCAGAGGAGTGGAATTACAGCACCCACAGGCCGGTTCCCCTCCTTTGATTCTGTGATTTCCAGGTAACTTAGTAACCAAGAAGAAATTCTGCCACAGCTCTGTGATATAGCCAAGAAATTACAGTTAGCTACAGGATTCAGCTGAAGTATTTCAGAACATCTCAGACAAACCACATACTCAGAGATCCGTGACATTAGGTCCCTCCTTCTCTTGCTTTAAGAACTACCCATTAAAAGCACACTTTCTGAAAGGAAGAGTCTGAGCCCGCACTGGGGAATAAGAGAAATGCATACTGAACTTTTCTTGCCAAATTAAGTCATGAGAGTAATTTCTTTAAGAGAATCACATAGCCCATAAAAAGAGGGAGATCAACCAACCCATTTAATCTACTTTCCCATAGTTCATGACTGATTCCTTCTCTTGGTGACCTAGACTCATTCTAACTAAAAATGCACCACCAAAAATATTTTTATCTACCGCAAGTTAATCCAAACCAAATATTTTGCTCTACAAACTCAATTTCTTCTCCCCTTTAATTTCCCCCTTTCTTTCTTTCCTACACATTCTTCAGTTATTTTGCAAGCCAAGGCTTGGAAGTAGACACAATACCATTCACTGTGTGCAGCTGTACAATAACTAATGTAAAGGAAAGTAAGGCAAGTTTTCAGTTGTTCAAGTGCTTGCAATCTCTACAACTGCACCAACTCCTATTAAAATGCTATCAAAGAGTCCTTAGAAGTCTTCTTCATAATGACTGTTGCATACCAAATATCTTCCAAACTGCCACCTTTTGACCAGTGAGTGGCAAATGGAATTGAGGCTGGATTTTCAGAAGGGTAGTTTCAGGGTCATCCCTTCCTTTACTCATCAGTACCCTGCATCCCTTTCTGTTCTTTTCCCCCAGTTTTCTTGTATTTTGTCACTTTTGTACATAGGAGCTGCACTACATAGAGGTTTTATCCTAAAAGAGTTTGTTGGGGATTTTTCCCTGAAATCATATGGAATTAAACATACTACCAGCAGGCTGACATAGATGACATTTTAAACAGAAAAATAGTTTATCTTTAATTCATGTAATTCACTAATCACTCCGATCCTGAGTCAAAAATTCAGCAAAAAGTAGGAGTACACAAGGTATAGAAATTCAATGCCAATTTCTAGTACTGCCTCTGTCAGAATTTAGAAATAAGATCCACATCTCAGGATTTCAGCAGCAGTTGCTGAAACTACTATGCAAGAATGTCCCTGAAGAGGAAACATCACTTGAACTGAAAGCCACAACTATTTAAAATGTAACTTGTTGTGCAGGAAGACAATGGCAGACAACGCTGTACTGATCTGACAAACACTAATTTAAAATACTGTAGGAACTTCATCCTGTTAAACTATAGCTTAAATACAAATTTACTGTTCAGAGAAGTAGGGGGGGAAATGCTTATATCAGAGGCCCATTTAACTCAGTACTGTGTTTCTGACTGAGTAGAAGAAGCAAAACTTTAGGAAACAATGTAAGGACCAGGACATATTCAGAGATATCCAGGCACCTTCTGCTTACAGCTAATCAGTAATTCAGCTAAACACCATATTCCAATTGTTTTTCATGCCCAGTACTGCACTTATTCTCCATTAATACAATTAATACATTTTTTAGCGTATTTTTAATCTCGGCTTCCAAAAGATTGTACATTTCACTTTGAAAAAGTGCTTCTCTTTGCTCTGGTCATACATGCAGCCTGACCATTTCACTATGTCTCCCAAACTTTCCTTTGTGATAAATGAAGAATGATCATTCTGTATTCTCCTTCACCATACTATGATGTCTGATTTGCAATCACTAACATAATCCAGTTCCAGGATCTCTTTCTGAAATTCAGCAGTCCTAATCCGTTTAGTTTCTTTCTCTAAGGAATTCCTCATTCTCAGCACCTTTTCCACTCCTACATTCTTACACGGGTGTGCAGTGCTGCATACCATACTCCAAATATGAATTAATGATGGAATTTCACAGTAATAATGATTATAATGCTTGGTGACAGTATATACCTTTTAGCCAGCTACATCATTAACCTGTTATTAACAGGTGATTAACATTGGCCTCAGCCAATGTTACTAAGTATTCTGTAGATACTAAGCATGCTATAGCAATCCAAATTCAAAACTGAAAAGGAATACAAGGCAATGGCAAGCTTTAAACCTGAAGATATATCTAAAGCAAGTCAGACATTTCTGGTATTTCTTACCATTTCAGTTTAGATACAATAATGTTACTAGATTTCATAGATTTATTTTTTAACATATTATCCAGTAATTCTTTTTTCTGGGTAAATGCCCAGAATGGAAATGGACTCACGAACAAATTAACTACATCATATTCCTAAATATACATCTGAAAGGGATATAACAGGCATAAATGTATGTTTCTCAAAGCTTTGTGGTATTACTTTCACCCAAAGGCAAAGAAATTGTATCCAGAAGAACATTTTATCACCTGCTCAGAAAAATGCTACCAGTGGTATTCACTGAGTTAATCCATATTCATAAACTGGATGCAAAGTGGAATTAACAGAAGCCAGCATGTCTTACTTTCAGCTGCTACTAACCTCTTTGTCCTGTGCTTCCCAGAGCAAAAAGCCCCTGTAAATTCTGTTAATATTCCCCAAAACCCTTCAGGCTTTAGCTGTTTGTTTATTGTCTCTTCCATGGTCCTTCTCATTACCCCACACATGATAACCACGCTATGACACCAGACTCTCTCTATTGTTACTAAAGGAGTATCAAGCACTTGGAAAACATGACTCCTTATTTATTCCATTATTCCAGGGTTGCACTTTCTTTATCTTACAGTTCTGACTAATTAAAGATTTCACTAGGGCACAACCTGTCACAAAGGATATGCATGCAGCTTTTACCACAGCCAGGCTCAGGCTGACTGAGGATTCAAAACATCAGTAAAATAGTATATTGATATTCTTTAAAATGCATATGTCATACTTGGGATGAGATGAACACTCTATTCTTCATGAACATCCACCTTTCATCAATATAATTGATCAATGATCAGGCCACAAAGTAAGAGCTGGACTTCACCTTAAAATTTCAAGAGTGTAAAAACAAAACCAGTCAGATTCCCAGAAATGAGACCTGAAGTGTGGCTCAGGACAGAGCATGCTAAATTTTGAATGGGCTGAGGAAATGATAGTTTAGTTTTAGAATCTGTTCAAGTGTAACATTATTGTATTTCCCTGCCAGTGTTGTAAACACATCTGTGGAACCCCTTTAATTCTTTCACCAATCCAAGCATCTTAAAGGAATATTCTCCCAGCATTAACTCAGCTGATTTCCAATAAAGTCCTTACCTATACAGCTATGACAATTGCCCAGCAGCAAAGCTTTACAGTCCATTTTATATATGTTCATTTGAAACAATCGTATTTTTTATCCCTCTTATAAGAAACATGTGGGACATTGGTGGTTTGATAAAAAACAATCTACCAAGCCCCTCCCCCCCAAAAAAAGAACAACCTGCAGATAAATTCTCTCAAGGCTAGCAGAAAAATGTAGCAGAGGCCAAACAAAACATCATGACACAATGTGTACATGTCTGCCTGGTTCGTGTGCTCAGCTATTTTAATCCTTCAGTGCATTTTGGAAGCCTTTAATCAGAGAAGTAGTAAACCATTTGAATTTTACAGTACGTGGTAAGTGTAAATATTACCAGCTTAAACGATTTGTGTTTCCGTTCTTTGTATAAAATCTGAACATCTGTGCCTGTGAAGATTAAAGGGCTAAAAAGCCTGGAAATAGAAGACCTTTGTATTCACAAATCACTGAAGGGAGTTACAGTGCCTGGACAGCTTAACTGCCCCTTCAACCAACTCTGACCACATCTGAAGAAACCTTAACATTATTTGAATAGTCTAGAAAGTAAACAGCTCTGAAAAAAGTTTGGAACAGTTTTTGTGCCAACAAAGCTTGAAGCTTCCCTCAACTTGGGCTAGTTTTTTCACACCAAGACCACCTCCATTGCACTCTGGGAGATTAGTGTTTTAAGGAAGAGGTTTTTTTTTCACCCTTCTGTGAGACCATTAAGTGCTTTCAAGTAACAGACAGCTCACTCCTGATCTCACTTCTACCACTTCTATACAACCATTCCTTATCCATGGTAGTATTGCTTCTCATTTACAGTAAGGTAAAGATGATAGCAATCAGGCCCTCACAAAATCACAAAATAGACTTCTTTATTTTTAAAAGTATTCCCTTACCATTCACTATCATTTGTGACCTAGGTCACTAAGCTTATACTACCCTTGGCCTCCTCCAGGCCAGCCATCCACGGCTGTGACAAAGTTATTGCCATTCTATTTATTTCTACACTTAGAAAGATTCTTTGGGATCCACATGTGGTAGAAATACACATTTTATTTATTCTGTAATTGCTGTAACACCTCTCCAGACCTCACAGTGAGTCATCCACTCCAATAGCAGAGAGGACAAGCTATCATAAAATAGCAAGCAAAATTCCCTAACAGAAGAACTCATTTGTGAATCCAAAAAGCTTCTCATCTTTGTCATCTCTCTCATCCTAAGTTTGGACAGAACTAGCACACAGAACTGCTCTGCAGGAAGATGAGAAACTTATCTATGACCCTGTAAGCTCACCTGCACTGGAATGTAACTGGAACTGTGATCTTTTCATCTTTTCTTCCAGAAAAACACAAAACTCCTGCTCTGAGCTTAAGGAAGTCAGTATTTTTTAATCTAAAGATAAAAATAAAAGTTCAGAGGTCCATGATAAAAGCAGGTTTAAAACAACAAAAACATTGGCCTCAGTTTTTCAAAGAATATATTCACATAAAATAATGTATCCTTTCCCAAACAAAGATGAATTTTATTTCCTAACCACTTTAATCCACAACATCAAGGACAGGGAATTAGTAACAAGACAGAGATAGCAAGAAAATTCTTTCAGCTGTTGTTCTAAATATTCTGTTGTACTAAAAGGCTAATTTTAAAGGAAAAGTCTTGTCATGGTCTAAATCACGTCTCCTGTTTCCTAAGGATTACTGCAATTAGAATAGCAACATCATTAGCTAAAAAGACTCTGTTTTACCAAAGGTTATGAAAGGAGCAGATTAGAGACTGAGTGGTCTCTATACCAGGACAGTTCCTTATTTCTCTTGACTTAGCAGTGATGACCCCTCCACAAGGGTATTTGAATCCAACACAAGAGAGAGGGGAGAAAACAGCCAAAAAATACCAAACCAACAAACCCCAACACACATCCCAAAGCACATTAATCTGGACATTCTGTAAAGAGTATAGTCGCATTCACTTGATAAATAGTTGCTTTTCCTAGAAACATTGTTTGTCTGACAGAGATAACATCAAGTTTATGTCTTCTTTAATTTTGAGCCAGCAGAAAGAAACTACACTGAGCCTAAAGAAGCTCAAAATTATTTAACAATATTGTACTGCCCCAATGAAAAACATGAAAACATAAATACTGACACTGCTTCCATACAGTAAAAATCAGTTTGTTAAGACACTGCACATCCATTGAACTCAGTACTCATCTACAACTGAGTGACAAAATGATATGCATAAATTCAAAGCAATTCTATTGCTTCAACGCTCCTATTTAGTGCCATAACAGAAGCAAGATGTTAAAATAAAGCAATAATCATGTCAGAAATTTTATTTGGACAGACTTTGCTACTGTTTACATTACAAGTTTTGTTAAAATGAATAAGGCATAAATATAACTGCAGCTTACGTTCTTAACACAGCAACATATGATTAGTTAAAAATCCAGCCAGGAGTGACTTCTGGAAAATAGGGAATATAGACTTCAGTGGTTGTCTAGGAGAAGGACTGTTTATAGTTTAACCTTCAGTTCACCACAGTATGACACTTATCAGATAAGGTTAAATTTCAATAAAATAAGCACAGGGAGGGAAAACAGAGAGCTTGACTGCATCATGAGCAGCAGCAGGACTGTTCATATGTCCAGTAGTGAGGATAAGGCAAGTTAATTGTTCAAATAGTAAGAAAGATTTCAGTTTATCCAGCTGCAGAGACCTAGGCTGATTTCAAGTGGCAATTATTTTATTTCACATAACATTTCCCCCTTTTATCCTCTTATTGATGAGTATTTTGGCCTTACAGAGTACATTTGATATTAGAAATTATATACTAGGCATGAAGAATAAATAAGTTAGATTATTAAAAGGAACCTGCAGGAGACTTCCAGCCAACGCTGCAACTCCTGTCTTCAGCAAAAACCCATAAAAGTCTTTTGCATAAGAACCTTTATTTCTGTCTAATGAACATACCACGTATTTACATTACTGTACAAACATGTGCCAGAGATAGGATTAACAGAGTAGTGCTCTAAACTCAGATGTAGGAACATATAAAGATGGGTTTCGTTTTAAGTTTTTGTGCACTTCTGACAGCAGAGACAGTGTTGATTAAAGTAAAGAAGCTCAAAAACTACTTCTGTATAAAACTCAGGTAGCCATGTATTTCTGGAATTAGAAAGTCTGTATTGGTCCATTCTGACTTTTTATGTCTGACAAGCTTCCAAGACTTTCACTCAAAAATAATAAAGTCTAAAAGCAGAAAAACATTGCCCAATCAAAACTTTTCTCACAGCTTTCCCATTTGGTTTTGTCATTTCCCCAAGTCTTAATTCCAATATGTGCACTTCCATGCTATGGAAGTAATTTGGCTCATTCTTCTAGCTATCAGTCTCATACTGTTATGCCAGAAACAGATTTTTTTGTGTGCATCTGAGGAAGCAACCTGCTGAGTTCTGCTCTTCCAGATTTTGTTGATGAAATTTGCCTTAAAATTAAAAAAAGCAAACAAAAATATTGCTGCTTGATAAGGTCAACTTCTTTCCTCATGTTAAGCTCCTAAACATGTCATTAAGTCAAGAGTAGCCAAGTGTTCTTTAAACAGTTGCAATACACTGAAGCAAAATAATAAAACTCCTACAAATAAGAGCAAACTACAGATTTT